>CAXARO010001645.1:0-64223 GCA_963971305.1 Arcuatula senhousia
AAGATCAGATCGGTCATGGACTTCCTAGAAGTAGTAAATCTTGTTACAAAGAAGGTAGTAATGCAACGAGAATTGGATGAATTGAATAAATTGAATCCAGCTATTGAAGCTTTTAAAATACGAATGCAACGAGAATTGAATAAATTGAATCTGGATATTAAAAGTCGAATCAGAAGAAATTCAATATGAGTTTTAACGAAAACCAAAGAATTTTATTACAGACTTTGTGAAGAAACTAAACCAATGGATCATAGAACTAGTAACAGGTATGTTTTGCTCTAAAGGAATAATAGGTAGAATTGTGTGGAATAGATTGTATCACAATTAAAACATTTATGAAAAGTATAGTTTCAAAATCAAAAATGAAGTTTATAATATTAGTGTAAAGTTTAGGTTTAATATGTAGTTTTGAAACAAACTGTAAACTGTTATAACACTTTAGTAATGTGAACAAATTAATATTCAACAGGTATTTAAGTTTTTTTTGTAAACAAATGGATTTAGAGAATGTTTATTATGTAAATATGTATAAATCATGATAAACCAATTCACGTTTGTGTAATAACAGGGAAATTTAATTCCTTACATCATTTGCGAAGATTGAGTTGAATATGCTATAGAATGACAAATTAATGATAGGCAATATATGTTGTTTTTTTTTGTAAAAATAAATTGGAGATACTTACAAAAATGATACTGTCTTTTTGGCTTTTCATTTTATATAGATTTATTTAAAATGATTTCAATTGTAATGCTTTTTTTTAATTAATCAGAATTACATTAGAATGATTTACATTTTATATATACATAACAGTAATTTTATGATATGTTGAATAAGTATAAAAAAATATATAAAACAATACATTAAATAAAACGTTTTAATGATATCAATAAAGGGAAAAAATACCTACATTTGTATTCTATAACTAGATATATTACCACTAAATGCATTTGTCACATTTTGATTAAAACAATGTGCATATTAATAATACTAAATGTGTTATTGTGTAAAAAAATGTGTTAAAATACTATGAGAAGTTAACATGTTTATAATTAAGGTTTATTTTGTTTAAATTATATGTGTAAGATGTAACATTTGTTAACTTATGTCTATAAAGGATGCGCTGTAAACAGAATGAATTTAAAATGCCAAAGAATGACAAACCTTGTGTAGAACATGTAGACGAAATTACATGCTGATAATTTAAAGTCTTTGCAACAATGTCTTGTTATTAGTTTGTCTGTGCATTTTTAATAGATTTAGTAAGAATACATTTACTTGTTTCATCCCTTATATGATAAGACAATAATCCCAAGTTGATAACATATGTTTGTATGTGTGTAAGTAAATGTATTTTTGTTTCATTAAGTGAAATGTTCTAAATATGAATTATGTATTCATATATTATTTTATGAACAAATTAAAAATGCAAACAGCTGTGTATACTTTGTAGAAGAAAAATAAGCTTTAATGTAAAAAAAAAACCTTGAAAATGTTGAACGATATTTGTATAGAGATAAAGATTCTTTAAATTATATTGTATGTAATAACTATTGTCTGTTACTTCGGAGAAACGAAAAGCAAGATTTTTTTCGCAAAAAAACCTTTTCATTGTATTTTGAACTATGTTCTAGTAAGTTTCAAAATCTATAAAAATGACAAAAAATGCTAAACGAAAACTTTTCAATTTTCAGATAGAATAGATTCAGATTGATGACCGAATAACCTGTTTTATCGTTTTTATACGACCGCAAAATTTTTGCGATCGTATAATGTTATGGCGATGTCGTTGTCGTTGGCGTTGTCGTTGTCGTTGCCGTTGTCGTTGTCGTCGTCGTCGTCTGTAGACATTTGGTTTCCGTGCGATAACTTGAGTAAACATTGACCAATTATTATGAAATTTTGATATGATGTTTGTTACCACTTAAGGAGGGTTGGTATTGTATTTGGGGATTGTGGCCCCTACCATTTTAGAAAAAAAGGACCAAAAGGGGCTAAAACGTGTGTATTGACAAAACTGTTGTAAAATGTTTATTATTTATTTGATTTGGAAAATTCTTTTTTTATTAAATTTTTCATTAAATTCTGTCAACTAAATGTGTCAATGGTTTTAATATATATTGCACCGTTACATTGCTACAGGGGGCCAAAAAGGGGCCACACCCCAAAAGTCGACTTTTTTATTTGTGGTCCGATTTTGAAAATCTTTTTTTCATTGGAATCCTTGTGAAAATCCCTGCCTGCGTTTTTCAAACAGATTTGCAATATCTCTAACCATTTTCGAGAAATTAGGGGTCAAAGGGGCAAAAAACGCCATTTATTTAAAGTTTGTCTATATCTAGGTAAATAAATTTAGCTGAAGTATTTAACCAGCTAATTGTTATGAAGTTTTAATATGATGGTTATACAATGTATCCACTCAAGGAAGGTTGATACTGTATTTGTGCATTGACAAAAATGTTTTAGAATGTTTATTATTCATTCGATTTTGAAAATTCTTTTTTTTCTTGAATTGCTCATTGAATTCGGTCACATAACTGTGTCCATGGTTTGAAAATATATTGTAACTTTACATTGCTGCAGGGGGCCAAAGACATGCCACACTTATAATATCAACTTTTTTATTTTTCGTCAGATTTTCAAATTTTTCATTGGAATCAATGTGAAAATCCCTACCCGTATTTTTTAATCAGATTTGCAATAATTTTTAACTTTTTATTTTGAAAAAAATAGGGGTAAAAAACAACCAAACATGTCAATTAATATAAGACTTTTCTATTAAATATTATTGTAAATATAGATGTGTCAAATGTGCATTTTAAAGTCAACCACAGGGTGCATGTGTCAAAAAGCTTTGTAAGTCCACCATGGGCTGCATGTGACCAAAGCAATAGACTATCCATATTGGGCCTCCAAGGTACAGTGTTCAACATGTTGCGGTCGTATCATGCTGCGCTTGGCGTAGCTTTTTATTTGTTGTTGTTGTTTATTTGGAAACTCACTCATTTTTGCTTTTTATTGAGATATATTAACTTTTTGTTATGCATCTTGTAATGAATTTTGAATAAAATTATTTATTATTATCTATTTATAATTAAGGCTAATGAAAAAAATGACTGATAGTGTACATGTTCTTGAAATTATTTGGAAATATTCTAGTGGCTCAAATTTAACAGATATAAATGTTATGATTTAGAATGTAATCAATGTAAAAGAGGCAATTAATGACACAAATGACAGTGCCCCAGGAGAAGATAGACTCTCATATAAAATGTTTAAATACTTTTCTGATAGAACACTCAGTGTAATTTTGCTCCTAATCAATCAAATTTGGACCTTTCAAGTGTTACCCCTTGAATGGAAACATTCCATTGTAATACCCATCCCAAAACCTGGCAAAGACCCTAGTGATCCATCATCCTACAGACCCATATCCCTCACCTCAAATCTGAATAAAATCATGGAAAAAATGGTAAATAATAGACTTAGATGGTTTCTAGAAAAATTTGATATTTACACACCTAATCAGAGTGGTTTTAGAAAAAATAGAAACACTGTCGAACAATGTCTTAGATTAGAGAATGAAATTCAAAAGTCATTTGCAAAAAATCATATTACAGTAGGGGTATTCATAGATTTTCAAAAGGCTTTTGATATGTTATGGAAGCATGGGTTACTCAAGAAAATGAACAAATATGGTATTAAAGGAAACATGTTAGCATATGTAAATAACTTCTTAAGTAATAGAACATTACAAGTGAGAGCCAATGGTGCTCTATCAAATATCTATAATGTTGAAAATGGAACACCACAGGGTAGTTGTATCAGCCCAACCCTTTTCAATATAATGGTTAACGATCTACCAGATTCCATAAAGCACTCAAAAATCTCACAATTTGCTGATGACAGTGCGATATGGAAATCGGGTCCAAGTCTTGCATTTTTGCAGAATAAAATCCAACAAGATTTGAACGCTATTTATTGCTGGTGTACTTCTTGGGGATTTAATATTTCCCCTACGAAAACGGTCTGTTTGGTATTTTCTAGAAGAAAGTCCTTACAAAAGATTAGCTTAAAACTAGGTAAAGATGTCCTCCAGGTGGTAACAGAAACTAAATTTCTTGGTATCATATTTGATAGCAAACTTATATGGAAAAAACATATAGACTATATTCACCATAGATGTATGAAAGTTATAAACTGCATGAGGTTACTTACAGGTACTTCTTGGGGTGCAACTTGCAAAACACTCCGTAATATATATATTGCAATGATAAGATCCAAAATAGACTATGGAAGTGAGGTCTATAATACTGCCTCTCATTCAATAACAAAAAAGTTAGATCAAATTCAATATCAAGCCCTAAAACTATGCACTGGGTCAATGAAGGGTGCATCACTTGCATCATTACAGGTAGAAATGGGAGATCCCCCGCTTAACATTAGAAGACAAGGTCTAATATCAAAAATGTACTTGAATTTACTAAGTCATAATGACAATCATCCGGTAAAACGAGAAGTTCGTGATACAAATACATTCACTCTATTCAACAAAAGAGTAAAAAGAAAACCATTCCATTCTGTTGCAATAAATACAATTAAAAATTATAGTGATGTACATTTTGAAGATATATATAAATATCAAGAATCTGACATACCACCCTGGAAACTTAAAAAAACAGTAGTTAGTACGCACTTACACAAGCTTGTAAATAAAAAAGATCTCGATCATATTATCAAAAGTGAAACCGATATCCTTATTGACAGTAAATACAATAACTTTATAAAAGTCTTCACGGACGGATCTAAAGACACAAACAATGAAGTAAGCGGCTGTGCTTTTGTATGCCCACAGTTGAATTATTCAGAACAGACTCGTCTTCCTAAATTCACATCGGTGTTCATATGTGAGCTATATGCTATAGTATTGTGTTTAACCTGGCTTAAAAACATTGAGCCAACTGACGTGGCTATATTTGTAGATTCATTGTCAGCACTTCAAGCTATTGAAGGGTCTGTTTTCAAAATTAAAAATGATATTACTCTTAGTATATACAAGCTTTATTCAGATTTACAACAATTAGGCTTTAATATTATTTTAGAATGGGTACCTAGCCATGTAGGGGTAAGTGGTAATGAGAAAGCGGACAAAGCTGCAAAATCGGCTCTGTCTCTCGCTACTACTACACAAGTTCCCATTTATAAAAACGACATCAAGACGTTTTCTAAACAAATTATTTTAAATGCATGGCAAAAACAGTGGAACGATAATGATAGCAAAGACTTATATTCTTTAAAACCAAAAGTAGACTTTAAAATGCCTATACATAATCTGAAAAGAAAACAGGAAAAGGTGCTATTTATGCTACGTAATGGCTATATAGGCCTTAATAAACATCTTAATAAAATTAACGTAGTAAGAAACCAATTGTGTATTTATTGCAAACAGTCAGAAACAGTATATCATTTTCTTTTCGAATGTAAACAGTTCACTGATGTCAGAAAATCCATGATCACAGAAATGAAAGAGAGAAACGTAGAATTTTCTCTGTATAGTATACTGCAAGGCCCAAACTTTATGCCTGTATATAAATATGTCATTTCCACTGGAAGACTTCAATATTTTAGCTAAATACTAACAGAAGTTAATCTAAAGCCTTTGTACAGTTTACTTATACTTTTAATTAATACTTGCCATATTTCTGGTATTTATTTTGCTCTGTTTTTAGTTTAAATCCATTGATTTTTTTTCTCACAGCTTGAAGAATTGAACATATATATAGCACATGTATACAATCCAAGAATAAATTATTCACTTGTTACCTCATGACATCATGACCTATTTCTATCCTGTAAACAATCATGTACTTTAATCACGAATAATTCGTGTTCACGGCTCATTGAGCAACCACAATACTAGTCCAACACTTCTGTGCTACGACCTGTGTACTTTTATACTGATGAACTTAACGGGAACGAAAAGCCACTATGCGTGTAATTCTTACAGATTTGTAACTTTTAGGGAAATAATGCTTACCAACTACCTATACATTTGAAGTACCGAAAAGAAATATTTATAATACACCATTATTTTCAGCTATGCATTACTGCACCATTTGATTTAAAATTAAGAATTCACTATTCTATCCCTAATGTATGGCTGATAGATGTTGTGTATATCTTTGGATCGAATCCTCTTACGAAGGAAAGAAAATACTGATATTATTATTTTTTCTATTTTTATGTAGGTAGGGGTGACCTTTCCAATATCACCTACAATGGAAGGGTCACAAATATCAGTATATAAAAATTTTAACTCTGATTTGGAGGGGGAGGCGGTACTTCAAGTATAGGACTTGTACACAAAATATGATATATTGTTTTTAATATTACTTAACAATATATGATAACAGTCTGCCGAACCAAGTCATCTTTACAGGAAAAATAACTAACAAACAAACAAACAAACAAACAAAACAATAACATATTATATCCCATGTATATACTACACAAATACTTCCTTAGATAACTATACTTGTTATATGAACAAAATCAAACTCTTTACACTAAATAACTTAGCTACTCAAAACTCACTTTAATATACAGAACATAGCAATAAATATACCAGAAGATAAATTATTTTCTACATATTTTCTTAATTTTGTATATACTGTCTTTATGACATATATGCAATGTCTGCACATGGTAAGCAAACTTCTCTTCGAACCCGCTCGACCTTTCGATGGGACGGGAATTTCAGGTTCCTATGGGTAATTATTTATAAACAAATATATTCCTACCATATACCCAAACTCTCCGAACAAATTTACAAGAATGATCATGTTAGTCTTCAACTAAGATACAAAATCAAATAAATTGGTGGGAATATTTCAAAATAAGGGATGTAAATCGAGGGTCGAATGGGAAACGTATCAAAATTTTAAGACATATTTGTCGAATGAATAAACTGGTCTTAGCACAGAAGCCAATTTTCACCCCATCTTTTCTCTATCGTACATATTTGACCTTTAATTGATACTTAGTATTTTCCTAGATCTAATTTTTCCATTACCCAATAAAATCTCTAAACATTTTATCATTTACATATATAGGCATTAGGACTCTTGTCACACTCTTATATTTTTTTCGGGGGGGAGGGGGTATTTATCATTATGTTTTTTTGTTTTTGTTTTTTTTTTTTTATTATTATTATTATTACTATTTACTTTTCTTTTTTGTTTCTTTATTTTTCTAAACTTTTATTTTTTTTTCACACACTCCTACTCACCATGAGTTAATTTATATAATTTAGTCGTTAATTTGCAGACATAAAATGCAATAAGTAAAATGGCGCAATTACTCTTGTAGTAAGCCGCCTTCCAAAACAAAAAGAAGAAGAAGAAGAAGATGTAATCAAAGTTGTACCGGATTTGCAACTTATCATATATATATTTGTGTATTTTATTGTGCTGCATTTTATTAGTAATCATGATTTAAGTACCTGTTTCAAATAAGAGTAAATCTTTATGACTCTTCCATTTCAGGGTTGCCACACATCCTGGAAACCTGGATAAACACTTGAATTTCATTTGAAAGTTCAAGGTCCTGAAAAAGACCTTGAATTTTGAAAAAAAAATGAAAATATCATTGAAAAACCCAGGATTTGTATAGTTTCACAATCAGGGGATTGATTTTTTCGACTATTTTTATCCTTAAATACACTTGAAAAGTACTGGAAAAACCCTTGAATTTTGCAACAACAAAATAGTGGCAACCCTGTCTTTTAGATAATGTCCATTTTCAATATATTGAATGTATTTGTCAAAATTCTTTAACTTGTACACTCAACAATAAAAAATAAACGTGTTATCTTACTTATGAGTTTTGTTCCTTTCGAAGTTATGTGCAGATTGAAAAAAATGTCTGTAACAGCCCACAAACTTAAGTGTTCTAAAATTTTTACGCAATTCAAAAGGAATAAAACTATGTACAAAGCTCTAAGTGAATGAGACTTAGGTACTTAGTCCTTGGTGGATGAAACTTGGTGAAAAGTCCTTAGTGAATAAATTGTTTTACAAAATTCCAAGAGGATGAAACTTTGGTCATAGTTGAAAGTATATGAACCTTGGTACAAAGTCAGTACATGTATTTGTTAAAACTTGGCACATAAAGTGGAAGAAACTTGCTACAAAGTTCTAATTTGATGAAACTTGGTACATAGTCATAAATGATGGAACTTGGTACAGAGTCATAAGTGTATGAAATGTCTTATATAGTAGTTAGTGGTTAAAACTTGGCAAAAAGAGGATGAAACTCGCAACAAAGTTCTAATTAGATGTAACTTGGTATATAGTCCTAAGTATATGAAACTCTGTACATAGTCAAAAATGTATTAAATTTGGTACATAGTAATAATTGTATAAGTCTTGGTACATAGTCAAAATTGTATGAAACTTGGTACATAATCATAAGTCTATGAAACTTGGTACATAGTCATAAGTGTATGCAACTTGGTACGTTGTCAAAAGTGTAAGAAACTTGGTACATAGTCATAAGTGTATGAAACTCGGTACATTGTCATAATTTAATGAAACTTGGTACATAGTCATGAGTGTTTGACACTTGGTAAATAGTCATATGTGTATTAACTTGGTATATAGCCTGAAGTATGGAACTTTGTGCATAGTCATAAGTGTATGAACTTGGGAAATAGTCATAATTGTATGAAACATAGCATATAGTCATAATGTATTAAACTTGGTATATAGCCAGAAGTGTATGCAACTAAGTACAAAGACATAAGTGTATGCAACTTAGTACAACGTCATAAGTGTATGAAACTTGGTATATAGTAATAATTGTATGAAAGTCGGTACATAGTCATAAGTGTGTGAAACTTGATACATGACACTTGGCACATAGTCATTATTGTGTGAAACTTGGTACATAGTCATAAGTGTGTGAAACTTGGAACATAGTCATAAGTGTTGAAACTTGGTATATAGCTACAAGTGTATGAAACTTGGTACAAAGTCATAAGTGTATGATAATTCGTACATAGTCAAAAGTAAATGAAACGTGGTATTTAGCCATAATATATGAAACTTGGTACATAGTCATAAGTGCATGAAGCTTGGTACATAAAAAGTGTATGAGCATTTGTATACGGCCATAAGTGTATGAAACTTGGTACGTAGTCATATGCATAAATGATGAAACCTGTTACATATAGCTATACAATGTATGAAGCTTGGTACATAGTCATAAGTGTATGAAACTTGGTACATAAGTGTATAACTTGGTACATAGTCATAAGTGTATGAAACTTGGTACATAGTCATACATGTAAGTGTATAAAACTTAGTCCATAGTCATAATTGGTAAAACTTGGTACGTAGTCATAAGTGTATGACACTCAGTACATAGTCATAAGTGTAAGAAACTTGGTATATAACCATAAGTGTTTGACTGGTACATAGTCATTAGTGTATAAAATCTGGTACATAATCAAAAGTGTATGAATCTTGGTACATAGCCAAAAGTGTATGAACTTGGTATATAGCCTGAAGTGTATGAAAGAAGCAGAGTTACCAATGGGGTATCCGAATATCAAAAGTCCGAAAGGGCAGAGACAAACACCAACAGGAACGGGACAAAAACAGACAACATGTTAAACATGGAAACACAAAAAAACTGAATATCAATCAACAACGCGAACTCCAGTCGAAACAAGAGTGAACTCGGGTGCTCCAGAAGAGTAAGCAGTTCCTGCTTGCTATAGCAAACCCGTTGCGTTGCCAATAGTCCATTCAGCGTGTAAAATCCGGTAAAGGAAGACAAAACAAACCCTATGACAAACCAACATCTGCACTCATCTGAGAGATCGAAATCCCATATTTGTCCATAAGTGCATGATGCCTTCCGTAAAATTTCTTGAGTGAAGACAGCCACCGAGGAGCAACAAAACCCTGTGTGAGCAATTTTTGCGTCAGACGTGTCGCTCTGCCAAGGAAATCGATGTAAGTCCCACACGCTCTGGAGAAACGAATCAATTGAGATACGTAAACTCCATAAGCCGGAGCGGACGGAATGTTGCTACACAAGAAGGGAAAGTTGAAGTCATCACGTTTGTTATACAGCCTTTTTGAAAGTCTTCCTTGAAAGTCAATTTCGAGATGCATATCTAAATATGAAGCAGACTTCCTAGAATCCGTTATGTTCTTTATCTCAAGCTCCTGGGGATATATGAGATGGAGAAAGTCACCAAATCGAGAATTGTTTGGTGAAAGGGCATCATCAATATAACGGAACGTGAGGTTGAAAGAGAGAGCTAGTCTACGGTCTTTTTTGTCTAGAACAGATTGTAAGAAGTCTGCTTCATATGAATGAAGAAACAAATCGGCAAGCAAAGGTGCACAATTAGTGCCCATTGGAATCCCTATTGTTTGCTGAAAAACACGTCCACCAAACTGAACAAATATGTTGTCAATAAGAAAGTTGAGCATGTCGATTATTTGGACTACTGTAAATTTGTTCTTTTTCTTAGGCACATTGATGATAAAATAAGTCTTGGTATAATCGACTACATATACTAGATATTTGTACCTGCGTTTTCCATTCTTTTTGAACAAGCTGCGTTTAATCAGCTGTACCAATTGCGATTTCAGCTGTTCATGTGGAATAGAAGTTGTAAAGTGTGGAGAAATCGAACGTTTTGATGCTGTTACAAGATGAAACTGATTTAGACTTAAGAATCTCCATCAGTTCTTTCGAATTCTTCAGGATCCACATTTGATTGACACCATTTCTAGAATAACAACAATCGTAATATTTCTGGAGGCCGGATTTTATTGCCGTAAGTATTGAAGTCAACAGAACTGAAAAAGGCTTAGTTGTACATTTGGATGATCCTGCAATGAAGCGCTGTTTGTATGGATTTTTATGTAATTAATGTCATCATAACTGCCACCAACAGAGAGGCCGAAGGAGGAAATGACAGATTTGTGATTGTCAATGATTTCCTCCTTCGACAGTGTTGTATCCGTGTATGTGGTAAATTTTACTATATGTATGTTACTTGGTTCATAGTCATAAATGATGAAACTTGGTGTATGAAACTAAGTACATAGTCAAAAGAGTATGAAATTTTGTACATAATCATACGTGTATTAAACTTTGTACATAGTCATAATTGTACGAAACTTGGTACAAACCATAAGTGTAGGATATTTGGTATATAGCCATAAGTGTATGCAACTTGGAACATAGTCATAATTGTGTAATTTGGTTCATAGTCATAGGTGTATGAAACTCGGTATATAATCATTATTGTATGATCCTCGATATATTGTCATAATTGTATGAAACTTGGTACATAATCATAATTGTATGAAATTTGGTACATATTCATAACTGTACGAAACTAGGTGCATAGTCATAAGTGTATGAAAGCTGATACATAGTCATAAGTGATTAAACTTTGTACGTAGGCATGAGTGATTTAACTTGGTACATAGCCATAAGTGTATGACACTTGGTACATAGTCATTATAGCATTATCGAAGCTCACAAACTGAATGAACAGCCGAAGGCCATTTATGTTACAGTTTGTGAGTGAAGAGATCCATTCATACAAAATAAGTGTTCAATCTTTATAATTCTTCGATTTTGCGTTAAAAATATTTTTACCGTTTGGACACAAACAAAAGTGGCGGGACGGTAAATGAAACACTGAAAGTGATCCAGAGGCATGAAATACAACAAAGTTAGGAATTGTAGCAGTAAATTATTAACAAAACATAATAAAAACAACAATGTATCAGAGCTACATGTGTAAAACAAATGTTCGAACGATTTTAAAGAGTTTAAAGTTAATGAAAATGGAAAGAACACTAGTCTTCTGAAACGTGGAGTTACTGGCGAAACTGTGCATTTTACTGCGACTGTGAAGAAAGCATCATCGGAAAGGAGTAAATTGGCGGAACATTACATGTATTTTCTTGTGTAACAGGTAAGATTGACTGTGAAGGGCGAAGAGAAACGGACCCATTTTCATGATAAGATGAGGAGATTAATGTACTTGGACTGGTACTTGGCACACATGACGTTGCTGTACATGTAGGAGTAACACTAGCACTAGTGACATTTGTAGGAACTGTAACATTAGGAACCTCTGTTCCAATCTGTCCGAGCACAGAACTAAGTTTTTGTTTCTGATCAACACTTGGCCGACAACAGTAGGTTTTAAGGGACTCTGCACGTTTATGATCCGACATGTACATAATGCTACGATCAGCGAAACCAGCATCACTTAACGCTGTGAGGGCAGAAGCCCTAAGTGAATGACCAGTATATTGTTCGATATCACTGCTTTTGCAAATGTCAGGCATGAAGTACGAGAATTGCTTGACTTTAACAGGATTAGTGTTATACCATATTTCATTCATAGTCCAGTCGATTTGTGAAAAAAAATGCTCAAAAGATGGTAAAAGCATGAAACTTAGCATAGTGGTAGAACAAAGTATACTTAACAATATTAGCTATGGACCCAATTCAAAAAGTCAAAATGGCGGCCATTTTCAAGATGGCTGCCAGATTGAATATAAAATTAAGAAATTAATTAAATAAAAAATCATTAAAAATAATTCTTTGAAGATAAAACCACCAAACCATGCATAATTGCAATGCAAAATATTCTTAACAACATATTAAAAGATGGTTTGCCTTAAATTCAAAATGGCTGTCATTCTAAAGATAGCAGCCTCAAAACAGCATACATACCTACGATATCGAATCATCTTTTATTAAAGGTTATTTATTGCCCAAAAAGGCACAAACAGCAATTGGTATGTGCTTAATCAAATTGATAAGATGTATAGATATAACCTTTATTCCGTTTGAAGATATCAGGCGGGGGTTGTACAGGAATATACTGTATATCTAATCATATCAATCTGGTTGTAGTAAAATTGTGTGTATAGATGTTTACGTTGTTAAATATAGCATGACAGAACTAATTTTAAATTAACATTGGAACAATAAACTCGAAATTGTGTTTTAAAGCCTAAATTTTGAATAATCATATAAGCAATATATACGGTGTCACCCTGTGTATCTATATGTCTATCAATTTGTCCAGCTTGCAATAGGAGTGCTTCATTCATGGACCCTATTAGTTATGACTTGACTTGAGCCATTTTACTCCCCGATGGAGCAAAGGCTACTGGCAAATCTTCTCGATCTTTCTCTGTCCTTAGAATGTTGGTGGAAGCTGCTCCACATAAAACAATTATCCATCATTTTTTTCTTGTACGTCCTTCATGTCAGTCTAGGTCACCCCCTTTTTCTTTGGTTACTCCCTAACCACTTCCATTTTCCCTTCTTTATTTCGAGAACGATAGGTGGTTTTAATGCTTGCTTTCGTTGGTAATTTTGTAAGGCGGTTTTTTGGATGGATCACAGACATTTGTACATGAATATCTGAAGTTTCTGCCATTGTGAGGCTCTATGTTTCTGACCCATAGAGCAAAACTGATTTAATCATAGCCCTGTATCTTAAATACAGATCTATGATTTAAATTTACTACTTAATTTACTTAGCTTGGTCTTTATAAATACCTGCTTTGATTCCCATACGTTTCTAGGCATCCCAATGGCCGTTCATCATCTGTTCAACCCAAGTTGTTAATCACAATTTCTATATATAATAGAAATTCCATTTTATCAACGTAAGCATACTAGATGCATCTATTTCACTGATATTGATGTTGTTTTTGTTAATCCTCATTATTATGGTCTCCTCTTTTTATACGTACTCCTGTTTTGAAGTATTTCATCCAATTAAATTTCTTACATATTGTGAATTCCATTTCCTCTTCTCTGGTGTGATTCTCTAATGATCAAATCAAAGAAGCAGAGGTTCCAATGGGGTATCCGAATGTCAAAAGTCCGAAAGGGCAGAGACAAAACCAATAAATACCAACAAGAGCGGGACAAAAACAGACAACATGTAAAACATGGAAACACAAAATAACTGAATATCAATCAAGAACGCGAACTCCAGTCGAAACAAGAGTGAACTCAGGTGCTCCGGAAGAGTAAGCAGTTCCTGCTGGCTATAGCACACCCGTCGCGTTGCCAATAGTCCATTCAACTTGTCAAATTCGGTAAAGGAAGACAAAACAAAACCCTATGACAAACCAATATCTGTACTCATCTGAGAGATCGAAATCCCATATTTGTCTATACGTGCATGATGTCTTCCGTAAAAATTTTTGAGTGAAGACAGCTACCGAGTAGCATCATAACATTGCATAACAATGCATGCCAAAAGAAACAAAGAAAGGAAAAAGGAAACAACCATGTCTAAAAACTGACCGTATTTTAAACTCTTTACTTATATCTCTTGCGTGCACTACCTCACATTTTATTTCTATAGCTGTACATATTTGCAACAATTTATGTTTGGAATTCCATAGATCTCAAGAAGTTTCAACAGAATTTCTTTATCAAGGATACCGAAAGCTTCCTCGAAGACTATGCAATACATATATAAGGGAACTGTTTCATTGAATCGGCTGCTCGATGTGCAGGTTGACTATCTGTTCAGTGCAAGATTTTTCTTTTTTTTCAACCTGCTTAGTGGTCTTGCAGTTTTTTGTCTGAAGTTGTTTTAATACGACATGGTAACATTCTGTTAAGTATTTAAAAAATATAATGTTCTATATTTTTTACATTCGATTAAGCCTCCCTTTTTTAACAAGTTAAATTATGTATTCTTTTTCCAATCTTGTTGAATTTCTACTGTGTCATTGGCTTGAAAATTTTTGCTGTTTTTTAAGGATTCGATTTAAATGATGACATAAATTCTGAGTCTAGCGTTTTCATGGTATTAGTGGCTTTGATATTTTCATTTAAAGATGGCACTGAACAGTCTATATCAAGGTGGTCTACAGGAGACTGAATATATGACTTTGTTTCATGTGCTTTTATGACAATCCTCACACCTAAACACAATTTTACTCCGATAAGCTAGATATGTATATATTCCTGTACACTCCCCGTCTGATATCTTCAAACAGAATCGATATTCATTTACTTTTGTTTTAAATTAGTTTCAGCACTTATCTTTTGTGATCATTCATATTTGGGGGCAA
Source organism: Arcuatula senhousia (assembly GCA_963971305.1). Classification (NCBI taxonomy): domain Eukaryota; kingdom Metazoa; phylum Mollusca; class Bivalvia; order Mytilida; family Mytilidae; genus Arcuatula; species Arcuatula senhousia. The sequence goes on from CAXARO010001645.1 coordinate 15,157, forward strand.
AAATAACCTTGAATTAAACATGATTTCGTAATGTAGATATATATATGCTATTTCTAAGGCACTCGTCTTTAAAATGACAGCCATTTTTAATATAAGGCAAACCGTTTTCTATTAAATAGTCTTTAGATTATTTTGTACTGCTATTATACACAATTTGCTGCGTTTATCTTCAAAGAAAATTTTTAATAAATTTTTATTTAATTTATTTCTTAATTTTATATTCCATTAGGCGGCCATCTTGAAAATGGCCGCCATTTTGAATTTTCGAGTTGGGTCCATAGCTAATATTGTTAAGTATGCTGTTTTCTACTACCATGCCAAATTTCATGCTTTTACCATACTTTGAGCAATTTCGCCAAAAACCTGCACAAATCGACTGGACTATCAGTTGCGGATTGTTGAGTGCATCTTTGTTGCAATGATTAAACACTAGTGGCTTGTGGATCTGTGTGAGAGAGGAATAACTTGATAATTCCAATAGGACAAGAATCAGAAGAGGGTTCTACATACATCCTGCTTTTGTCCTTAGCCTCTCCAGCAATATCAATACCACCATGATGATTTTTTTTGTTTTGTTTCATTGGTAATGGATAAAAACTCAATCCCACGATGGTCTTTGTCGAAACGTAACGAGGATAATTTAAGTTGACGGTGAAATTCTACGCCACGGCTGATAAAGTGGATGCCTAGTAGATACCACACATGGAGACGAAGGGATACAGGATCTTTCCTTTGAAAGTAGACATTAATTTTGGCCAGATCTTCATTTGGAATAATTTTGTGGTGTTGCGTATTGTATACAAACCATTTTTCAAGTAACACTTTAATTTAGCATTTAACATAGCATTGGCTGGCTTAAACTGAGTGTCACGAACAATATCAATTTGCCGTCAAATGACGATTTATGGCACCTCTTACAATTTTAAGAGTATTTTTGTGGTGCTCCTGAGCCTGATCTGCAGATAGGTCTTAGCGTTGCTGAGTTTTTGTCTGAGCCTCGGCATAAAATTTCCTTAGGTTATCACACAGTTCAAGCTCAGTAACAGTTTTAAAGTCAATGGTTTTCTGTAATCTTTCATAACACCAGGCTGAACAAAAATGATATTTTGTACAGTATTTAAACAAAAACAAGTACATGTACTCACACAGTCTGGATAAAGCCAAAACAAAATGTGTTTGTTCAAGGTTTCATTGTTTAAAAAATCATATATATTTGTACATGTAGGCAAACCATTTTAGTTCATTTTTATTGTAATAATTTGAAAAATGTAATTTTGTCGTCATATCGTTCATGTTTCTCGATGTCGATGTTTCAATTTTATTTTGGGGATTAATATGGAGTCTGACTGCAACGTTAAAGTTGACTAAAGCATTGGTGTTTCTTTTTTTAACAAAATTATTTGAATTTATGAGATTCACACTTATTCAGGATATTTACGTTCACTTTATATTTTACTTTACACCATTGACGAATATTTCAATGTTAATAAAGGTTATGACAAAGCTGCGAACTGGGAAGATCAATCCAAAATGATGTAAAGAATGGGGAAAGATGTAAAGGTGAATGTCGTGAGTTGGGAGGCCAAGACAATTTCGAAAAACAAAGAATCATCACAAATACAGATTACAACTATAACAACTGTTAAGGATTGCAATGGTCTTGACTAAATCGGTAAAAACAGATGAACCAAATTGGAAGGTTGATTCCTGACCATCAAACCTCACTCTTCCATTAAAAAACCCGTCTTTTTGCAATTATAGCCAAACCAAAAATCAGTGTAGCTGCATGACATGACGCATAGAATATAAAGTTTTCTTTATTTCTTCAGGTGTATGCAATAAAATAAATCACATATTTGGAAATGATAAATAGAAATAGGGCAAGTAATGGGACATGAAATGATACCCCGCCACGCTATAATATCAAAAGTTCATAAAATTTGATTTCAAAGTGGCCTATCTCAAAAAACTGTTTTTCGGATCATGCTGGAATGAACTTGACCTGTATTTTATTGTACTCAATAGCCTACAAAATATGTTTTGAATCCCATGACGCGTTTTCCAGTTATTGACCGGAAACTCAAAATTTCATGAAATTTGATTTTTCCAAGTGGCGTATCTCGAAAACTATTTTTGGATCATGCTGGAAATCGAACTTGACGTGTATTTATTGTACTGAACAGCTGTGCAAAATATCATTCGAATCCTTTTACGTGTTTTCAAGTTATTGGTCGGAAACCTTCGGCATGTTCGGGGGACGGACGGACGGACGGGCAGACACCGAAAAAACTGAGGGTATAACATAATACCCTGCCACTTCGTGTGGCGGGGTTTAAAAACAAAAATATCGTGTAAATCATGGAAGTTTGAAACACTATGCTACAAATAAATATTGTAGTTAACCTCGACACTACAGCAACTGCAAACAGGTTAAGCAGTGACAAAAGAAAAGTGTACAAATTATATATTACAAAATATTTTATCAGCCACCAAGGCCACGAAGGATTTTTCATCCTTTTCTTTATATGTTTATACATGGTTATGCTTTAAGATAGTCAATTAACATATAAATTAAAATTTACATATCTAAACGTCATTAGTAAATGTATAAAGTAATGAAAAATCATTATCGGATTAAGAAAATAACAACATTGCGAGGTGAAACTAAAAATTTCAATATTTTAACTAATTTTTAATTCTGTTTTTCTGTTATCGTTTTTTCGTTCCGTTTTCCGTTCCGTATTCTGTTCCGCTTTTTAGTCACACCCGGTGAATACGTTACCTGTCGTATTAAGCAGCAAGTATAGAAACACATATTGTTTAGTGTAGTACAGTTAACTTTATCGGAAAAACAAACGCGTATGCTCACGCTACCCAATGTACACTTGATATTTGATTGTGAGTTGGTCGCAAATGGCATAAATTAGGACTCCTTAAAATTTCCAAGGTAAGACATACATCATTATGAAATGATTATTTATTATTTAGTTGCACAGTTCGGGGGCCTGTTGATAAAGCTATATTGCAGTACCATTCTTTTTAAATTTGGTACAGTCATGTTTTCGTTGGACGTGTTTTAATAAAGTGAAAAGGGGGATGTCTTGAGGGTCAACAATGGCATTTTTCTATGTTGTTTTCAAATAAGGTCGTGTTTTCTTCTTTTATCCACTTTTTTTCATATGTTGCTTTAATAATTGTTCTTATTAGAGATTTAACTTGCTTAAAAATATGATTTTCGATTAATAAATAAGGAACACACAATTTGCATATTTGTAGATGAAGAACGAGCATTTTCATTTAGAGGTTGTCCGTTTTCATTTTTACAATTAGTATAATGCTATTGCGACTTTCGTTCGCGTTCGCGTGAAGAATGGAAGCAGTGCGTCTTCGAGGTCAGTCTATACAATGAACTGCGTGGTTGAATATTTATTAGTTGGGTATTATTGTATGCTGAGTTTTGTGCTTTGTAAAGGATTATTAATTCTTCTGTTAATGATTCTTTTAAGTGTGAGATGACCAGGTTTAGATTCAAGCACTCTGGTCAATCAACCAATCATAACCACCGTTGCTGATATACATTGATGATGTCGACTAATGAAATGCAATGTTATTTAAATCTTTCGGTTTTCAGAATGGAGCCACCTTAGGTTTCAATATATAACAATTCATTTTTAATGAACAAATAGGTTCTTAAGTGCGTTCTTAGAAAACCGGCAATGATCTTTCACTCGTAATATAATTTCTGAGCTCCACTTGCTGAAAGACTGAAAATTTCTTTACTTGTGAAAGAGTGAAAACTTAAAAACGCGTCAAAGGGTTTAAACGATATTTTGTACAGCTGTTGAAAACAATAAAATACAGGTCAAGTTAAATTATCAGGATGATTTGAAAAAGTATTATTGAAGACTTGCCACTTTATAAATTTTCCAAATTTGAAATTGATGATTTTTTTGGTCTAAGAAAGATAACTCAATTCTTTTCTGTCTCTATATAGATGAATAGTATATACAGTATAGTATAAAAATATGTTCAACTTTTGATGAATATTGTGGCGGGGTATCATTTAATGTCCAATTACATTCCCAATTTTTCCTTCTGACATAGTCGCTGAGTGATCATCCAGTTTAAGTGATTTTAGTTTCCCTATGCTTTATTTTAGTACTTTAATTTATCGATTCCCTTTAAAAAAGGACCGTTTGTTGCCAATGTCATATCATCATTCGTTCCCTAATTGGTTCAGAGGTTTCAGAGGAGAAGATTTTTGATATTATTTACATACGACGGCGGATGAAAAGTGATGGCATAACTTATATGTCCAGGTGAGCTAAAACAAGGGCGTTGATTAAAATTAACATGAAATGCAATAAAGTAGGATTTAGACACTGGAACATGAGGAATAGTTAAAGTCGGACCACCTAGCCTAATTCAGAGGTTCCTATGATTACATCTGCATTAGCGTTTAACGTACAAGGATCATGTCATGTTTTTTTTTACTATAGCTCTATGTGTAGTTAAAGCTTACCATATATATAGGCTGGAAAATACCTAATATCTATAATTCGAAGTTAAATCATATCGAGTATACCCAGCTTCTTGTAACCTTGAAATATACTTGTAATATATCATTCTTCTCCTTTTAATAAATGCACTTCTATGTGTTAACCTTTACCAGCCTCTCTATATACATAACGTGTTACAGACAACACCTGATCAATTAAGAGTGTACTGTTGGAACACTTACATTTTACTATGTTACCCCGTAAATATTATGTAATATAATTTAAGATCTCGACAACATCCAGTGAGTGTATATGTGCATGTAATGGTTAAACAAGTATAACTTGTTTATATCCAACTCAAACTTCAAGCATGTGTGGTAATTATTTTGTGCATAGTTTGTGTTACCGAATAAGGAATTTAAGTTTTATATTTATTATTCCGATAATAAGAAAAAAATAAACTTTTATTGAAGAAAAAGTGAAATACTTTATTGAAAAGTGATGTTCTTGACAACACATTGCTCATTTTTAACATAAACATTGGACAGGGTGTGATGCTTAAGATATTGATGTTCCAAGCGAGTTGCAATATTTGTTACAAGTACACATGTTTAATAGCATAAGTATGAACTTTTAAATCAGTGCAAGTGGGCAACGAATCATTTATGATAAAGGAACCGAACCCTTCACAATCAACAGATGAATTTCATACAAAACAAACCTGTTAACCTGTTAACATGAGGGTAATCACATGCATGGTCGTAAGACGTGTTAAACGAATGTTTCAATCTATTTATTTTGTTCGTGTAATTTACGATTGTAATTAATATGGCGTAGGCATTAGCCTAAAATCGGACGAAGTCAAAAATAATAGAAATAATAAAAATAAATGATTAAAAGCCCCTTTTATTTTAGTCTAAGACTTTTATCACCCCTGACAATAATGGTATTTGCATTCTTGTTAGTATATACATTTGTACCTTGGATCAGTAATTATGTAAACTTGAAAATTGCAAATACCATCCAAATATTTGTGGACAACAGTAAGCGGGGACGAATAAACTTCTTCATGACGTCATTTCCCTGACAGAGAATTTCGCGCTTCAGTAGACAACAAACCAAATGTCAGCATTCATTCAGCCAGGTTTTGAAGATCTTCGGTGTCAGTATTTAATTCTCGGTCGTATTGACATCAGGAGATCGATTTAGCAACCTGGCGGAAAATAACGGCATGCAGGTTTGAGGATATCACACAGGATTGTCCAGGATTGAAAACTTCCAAGGATACATCTCAGCATCTGAGGTAGGACCCTTTCTTTCCATTTTTAAATTTTGTTTTGTCATAGGCTCAGATAATGAGATTAGCTAAATCAGTGCAAGGCTTATTTATGATCATGGTGCATAATTGTTCGTATGTAAACATTCCCATATTGATTACGTTGACATGGTGTCATGTTGTTATAGGTGACGTCATTTAGTAACTTTTAGTCTGTCGTCATGTAAACACGTCGCCATATTGGAATCCGTTGTTATGGTGTTTTTTGTAGGTCACTGACCAACGTTTCGAATAAAGTTTCAATTTCGCACAAAAACTTGAAGAAAAAATGTTTGAAAATTTAATTGGCTTAGAAATTATATTTTGGCTTCGCCAAAACATAATTCTTTTAAAGTTTCTTATGCGAAAACACAGCTAAAGCTGGCCTTCGGGGGATTATGGGATTGATTTACAAAATGCTACATCCGGTTTGCAACATTAATACACTTGTCATATGACCTATATTCTACACTTAGTCGGACTTCGTCCGATATAATCCATCAAGTTGCATGTCTAATGCTTCCACAGCTGCACGGTCACCTCTGACGTTCATGATTTGTTGATAAGTTCTCTCTTAACCAGAGACTGTCGCTTGCAGTCGTACATTTTGGACTTCTGCAACTCTCAAATTGCAGGGATACCTTGTGTATACTTTTATATGATAAAACTCTACCGTTCACGCCTAGTATTTTGATTTTACAGCAATGCATCACCAGTACCCGTATATATACGGACTTTGAACGCAACTAACATAACAACAAGAGACTTTTCATGAATGAACACTGACATAGAAATAAAAGTTGATCCTTTATACATACTACCACTGACAAAATACCACACTAATTATAAATCAGACCTGGAAAAAGCAATAAAACTACTGTGTTGGTCAAGGTTTAGGTTTATTACCCTTAATCAAATTGATGTTTTCCTGTCATAAAAAAATGACCGGTTGCATAAATGCAGCTCATATTATGTGCAGGTAATTTTTTTATTGAGCAGAAGACGACTACCTGCGGTTTTATGACCCTTATTAGACTAGTAACTGTGAAAATTTAATTCCTACCTTTGAAATTGTGGGAATGTCAATGTCAGTGATCTTTCACGGAGTCTCTTGGTGTACTGTATCTTGCCTTGTATTTCAATCCTGTCCTGGCCAGTTTATGTGTCGCAGACCTAGGACCACATGTATTTGATCGGCGAAATTGGCCATGTCCTGTCTCGTATCTGGACTTTTCATCGTGCACACCAGTATTATACAACGACTAGGATTTAATCAGTCCAATCAGATATAATAACCCTGTCTATTATTTATGACCACAGTACTACAAGTGTGCAGTGATAACGACATACTTTGCTATGCCAGGCTTGCTTACCTGCTCATGAGAAGCGTTGAAAATGTACATTTTGTTGTACTCGGCTTAATTGTTAATTGTTTTTTGTCAAGAAGAGGGTCTTTCAATGCACTTTGGGATTGGGCTTGAATCATATGTATTTTATTTTCAATCCAGGGGCCAATTGAAAAACAGCGAGCAGCGACCGCTGGTCACCTTGAAGGCTGCTGGCTGTTTTCCATTGTGGATATTCAAAATATACGTTTATAATGTAGGTTGTGTCGCGTACACTTATTCCACATCTCATTTTCTTCTATTGGATGTTTTTAAAAGAAATATTATATATATTCCTTCATTTGCCATGTCTCATGCAGATTATTTCCCCTAGTTCGGTAATTCTGTTTTACCTTAATTTGCTCCTTCCTACAAAAATAGCTAGGCCAGGCAGTCCAGTTAAAACTCGCTTATTCCAGCAGTAGGTGCCGTCACTACAGACCAAACCCGGTCTTATACAGGACTAAACTTTGAATGCACTGAGACCACACTTATTTATCTTGCAAACATGTCCTTGTCAACCTCCTTAAAAATAAAACTTAATTCATATACGTATTTAAAAAAAATACAATTATGTCCTTGGATTTAAACATACTAAGTTTATAAATGCAAAGGTGTTCCTGTTTTGATAACAGAATATAATACATTACAAAATACAATTACAAAGCTGAACGTTACAACATGAACAATGAGAGAAAATATATCCTTTCTCCTAAGTTCTACTGACTTCATAATGAACGAATAAAATATGAAAATTTAATCAGGTCTTGATATGAATATTTATATTTTTGTTTTGTTTTCATATAAAGGAAATTATTCTATTTGAATGATTCTAATTTCGCTTCAATATGTTTGATTTAAACATACAAAGTAGTGGAACATTGTTTGTAGGTTAATTTCAAAACATAATAATAGGTCATTAAGTTTTTTTTTTATTTTTACAATAAAAAGATTCAGTAATTGAAACGTCAACCATGGAATTGTAACAAGGCATTTCCAAAGATTAAAACATGATACAAGGCATTATTTAACTATTACAAAAGAGTAAAACATGTTACAAGGCATTATTTAACCATTACAAAAGAGTAAAACATGTTACAAGGCATTATTTAACCATTACAAAAGAGGAAAACATGTTACAAGGCATCTTTCAATAAATCCCATTTGCTGTATATGCATTTTAAGGAGTAAACTCTTAAAAGCAGCATCTGATTTAAAATAAAGAACAATGAGAAACCCGCCGCTGACCGAGGAGCATTCTCTAAGAAATGCTAAACCTGCACCAACGATATCAACCACATGGAAACAAATAAAGGACTCTGGATTTAAAAAGTGTTTTGGGTAAAAATTATCTTCATTAAATTGGTATGACCGATCAAAATCAATCAACTGAAGAAACTTGCTTGTTCTGAATTATCAACTTGTATATAGATAACTGTTCACACATAAGACCCTTTTTAAGAAAATACTATTTTACTGGTTTTGTTTCTGCCCTTTTGGACTTTTGACATACGGATATCGCATTTATATCTTGTTTCATATAAGAACACATTTTCCCTACAAACTGATATTCTAATTAAAATGTGTAAATGTAGTCCTTTTCACAAAGGACAAGATATGATAAGTGCTAAATTTGGCCCCCTAATTTCCCATTTTTTAAAAATGATTGAACTAAGGTTGAGTTATTCTAGATCAGTTCTTAGATAAACAAGGTATAGTAAAATAACTTTAGTTTTAACTAATTCTTGTTTATTACGTCACAGTGACGTCATCAACTTATGTGAAAAAGACATTTTTGTGAAAAAGTGTTAAAATCATGCACATTTTGAGTAGTTTTTGGTAAATATAACTATGAGCCACACCGAGTACCACAAAGATATTTTTGTGGTTTGTTTCTATATTAAAAATAATTATCTACATAAATTATTGTAGTGGTACTCCGTGTGGCTCATAGTTAAATTTGCTGAAAACCACATCAAAATTGCAGGTGTTTTGCAGTTTTTCATCAAATCATGATTTTAAAGCCACTTTGGGTACCTATTTTAACACCATAATGGATCACTTTAAACAAAATAATGCTGATAAAGTAAAGTTAAACTAATCTAAAGTATACATCACATACTTTTAGCTCATTTCAATAATTTCAAAATTGGGGGGCAAAATTGGGCTCTTATCATATCATGTCCTTTGTCACAAAAACAAATGTAAGTATTTCGACTCTGTATGATTTATACTATTGCGACCCTCCAGTAAAATGTATTCACTCATCTGATTCCAAAATGGTAACAATACAAGGTAGATAATTTTTAAAAGTTAAGTTAGAACTGACACGATGTTCTCTAACACAAATGAAAAAAAATATATTGTCTTAGATAGTCAAAGGTTTCTTTCAGAAAATTAAATAATAAAACCTATTATCGCCATAACCTGGAAACATGCTTTTAGTTATGATGTATAATACAAGAAAACTCTTCTGAGTATAATCACAAATCTTAAACTTATCCTAAACATACATATGTATTCATGGTATTGGCAAACTTGAACCATTGTCTTGCTACATTAAGAAACATATGCACACATTAGTTATCAAAGTTAACATGGAACCAAAGTCTAAGTCAACGAACGCATGAAACAATGAATTGTCATTCTGGAAGCGTTGTCTTAATGTGTAATACAGAAGTACATGAGGTTACAATATAAGGCAAATTATTAATATTATAACTAATAAAAAAAACTGATATGAGTTCAATTATACACGACATCAAAAAGAATACAAAAATATATTTGAAAGACCAAAGACATACATATTTGAGGTTAACTATTGTATTTGTTCCAAAAACAATAGAAATTAGAGGTTAACTTTTCTTTGAAGCTTGCTTATTGGAAACATTAATTGAATTATACAACCGAAAACAGTATTTAGTTTTGTTAAATCCTATTTATAGCTTAGATTGGCGAATAAGCTAAAGGCATATGTAAATCCTTTAAAGCTAGCATTTTGCAAGTATGGCCTTTGTCGTGGGTCCCACTGAACCTACTTTTATCGAACTCCAAAAGGGGTCTTACATGAGTATAGGGTATTGGTCATCAACATTCACGGTACAACCTTTTTTCACCTCTCCCTACCTAAGGACTAGCAAGTCTTAGAGACACGTATCGCCAATGGTGTCAATGGAGAGTCAGAAAATTGATTTTTTTTCGGACTAGGATTGAACCACGAACATTGTTGTTCCCTTTTGAAGTCTTGTATTCAACTTACAAGTTACATTTTCGTTTGAATCATATATTGATTGTTAGATTCATATAGACAGTTATCAATTCATTTGTGTTAATTAACAATCAGACTGAAAATCTTCTAATCTGACCTTTCATAGCTTTTATAATGTTTGTACTAGAATTCCATCTAGCCATATCATGTTGATTTATAAACTTCTTCGAAACAAGACTTATTACTTCCAGGAATTCCATAACGGATCTTATTTGACTAATTATATTTGTATTTTCAAAAATTGAATCAAGTGAATGACACCAATAATAAAGCCAATCGTGAACTTCAGGGTTCCATCTGTCCAATTCTCTCCACCTCTTTACTCTGTCACAAATATCTTCAGTGTCACTGAATCTGAAGTTAGGATCAGCACCGTTCTCTATCAACATACTTATTACGTCAGGAATTTCCTCCCACTCGTATGTGGGTTTCTTCTGTAAATATTTACAACAGACCAGTAATGGTGATTCTCCTTCATTATTACATTTATTAACATTCCACCCAAGCAGTATAAGACTTTCACAAGCTGCCTCTACAGAGGTACCATTAATGTAGGAGTAATCAGATTGTTCATCACAAATCATTAAATACTTTCCTGCATGTTTCCAGTAAATACAGTCACCAATGAACATCTCAGAACCTCTTAACTCACTGATTGTTTCAAACAAGTGTAGATTCCCAGGTTTTGTCACTATGTCTGGTTTATATTTATCTCCTACATGTTTATCTTTCACCTGATATCGGATTTGTTCTTTGTTATTCTCAGCTTTAACTAGAATCTGCTTTATTTCCTGGTGATTTGACACCAAAGCAATCATCAATGGAGTTATACCTTCATTTGTTTTCATATTAAGATCTGCGTTAGCACTGATGAGCATCTTTAGAATTCCCGTATGATTTTGTTTGGCTGCAAAATACAATGGAGATTCTCTTCTATTATTAACAACATTTATAGATTTAGTTCCTTTGACAAATCCAGCTGTATTAACAGGTTTTTCTCTCTCTTTGAACATAAGTGCTTCATTGCTCTGACTAGATAAGCAAATGTCATCCGCTCGATCTAACAGAAGTCGAACGGTATCAGTGAGGTCCATTTTTACAGCTTTATGTAATGGTGTTTCGTAGTTCTTATCAGATAAGTCAATGCTAGCACCTCGTTCTAAAAGAAATTGTACACAAGGCGTTTGTCCTCCTTTTACTGCACGATGCAAAGCTGATCTATTGAATGTATCAAGTAAATTTACATTAGCCCCCGTGTCTAACAGGTATTTAATGATATCAACATGACATTCATCTGATGCTGCATGTAAAGGTGGATCATCACAGTTGTCTATATTTACTTTCACTCCATGTTCTACAAAATATGCTACTGTTTCAAGGTGTCCATGTTCACAAGCAACAGATAAAGGATACTTTTGGTCGCCATCAGGTAAATCCATATCTGCTCCAAAACGGACGAGACACTTTATCATATCAATATTACCAGTGGTACAGGCAGCAGTAAGTGGATTGAACCTATTATGATCAAAACATATCTTTTTTTTTGTTTATAATACATGTTGATGTTGGTTTTATCAATGAGCTTTAACAAACCTGTAAGAGTGTTAGCATTCCCAGATAAACAACCAAGTATAATCAAGCGTTGTTGTTCGTTTTGATCTCCAATTATTTGCTTTAAAATTGTGTCTTTTATTTCAAAATAGCCCAAGATGTTTTGCATTATATATTTATGACCGTAGTAAACAATCCAACTAATAATGCTAACGTAATTACATAACATTCCACAACCGTGTGATATATTCAACATTATATCAGTATAATTGGACCTTACTCCTTTTCTAATTCTTATATCATTCCATGATGCTTGACGCACATTAAATAGGTTTTCCAACTCATCACTTGTCAGTCCATTAACAATATCCATAAATGTTTTGAAAAATGGAGCATATGATATTGATCTGTTCCTGAAGACGTCATACAGTTTATTGATATCTTTATCTTTGATATCTCTGTACATTCTCGCGGCTAAAATCTGATAATCCATCTCACCAACCTCTACACAAAGATCATCGTTTTTCATTTCTTTTGAAAGAGTTATCGTACTCCATACGAAACTACAGGACATGTACCTCAGTATCAGGTCGATGTTCAATTTGCCGAAATGGTAGGCTAAAGTTTCCTCTATAGAATCGTGAATAAATGAGAAATGGTTTTCCGTTTGTGTCACGTAGATCCCAGTTAGATATTCAAGCGCTCTTGTTATAGCGTTTGATGTTGTTTCAGAACTTTTACAGCATCTGTCATAAACTTCTCTTCTTAGATTTTCTGGTAGACATTTTATGTCCTTTAATACATTATTGTTCAAGAGACAAAGAACTAACGCTGCATACTGAACGTCATTTTGTTCTTTCAGTCTATCTAATTCATCTATAATACATTCGTGTGGATTAGTAAAAAATCGCTCACCACATTTTTGATAATTTTCATTGCAAACAAATTGAGAACAAAGAAATGGAAACATAAATTGTGTGGACATGTGTAGGCTTTTGTAAACATTTTCACTTATATTTTTACTTTTACAATGGTTTTCAAGTATTTTGTTTTTCTCATTTTCATCATATACTATTTTTTCATTATCTAAATCTACAACAGAAATATAATTACATTGCCCCATAACCTCATTGTAAACTGACTTTCTAGATGGTAATAAAAGCTTAAAATGTTTACCCTGACCATTTACTAACTTGTCCTGACATTTGTTAAACATGTTATATACTGACATATCAGCAGAATAAACACCAAACAAATCGTCTATAACAAATACTTGTTTTTTCTGTAGGATCAGCATAGTCCACCACTTTGTCAAGGGAGGTAACTGGTATCACCTGCCATCCTTTTGTTTTATATTCCAAGGCTATATGTCGAGCTGTGGCTGATTTACCAGTCCCAGGACCACCTATAATTGCTGTTATTTTACCATATTCCACGATGTCATGCACAGCTTTGTAAGCTCTGGTGTCTGAACAGAAGACTTTATCAGATACACTCCAGGTTTTTATCGTATTTTCTGTCTGTTCTGAATAATATTTTCAAGAAATTTAACTAAATATTTAGTTAATAAGAAATTGTTTACATATTTATATCACAATGCATGCTAAGTCATCATCTATGATTATATTCTGACTTTGTTTTGTGAGTGGGTTGGTTTGTGATAGAACGATAAGTATTAGTAAATATTAGAAATTTCATGGTAAATCGTGTCAGACAAGTCTGACTACCAGACTTGTGATTACCCTTGGGGACCTCTGGTCCACCAGCAGCGGTTATCGCCCAGTGGTTTCAAATTACAAATACCAAAACGCGGGTATGAACGGTTAATTTGGATATGCTATATATCGATATTTCAAGGAGTAACCTCTCATCAGTTTGTATCAAATGTATAAATGCATATTTTAGCAGGAACTGCTTACTCTTCCGGAGCACCTGTTCAACATACACAATAGTAAATTATATGCTGTAATGTTTTTATCAAACATAACCATTTGAGACAGCATTTACAGAAATATTTTTTGTTATGAAAAGGACACATTATTTTTCAGTTCTTAACAAATATATGAGTAGAATATATCCTGTATTGATTGCATCTTAACCCTTGTTTAGTTAAGGTGTTGAAATAAATTAACATAATCTAAGAAGCAGAGGTAACAATGGGGCATCCGAATGTCAAAAGTCCGAAAGGGCAGAGACAAAACCAGTAAACACCAACAAGATCGGGACAAAAAAATACAACATGCAAAACACGGAAACACAAATAACTGACGATCAATCAACAACGCGAACTCCACCCGAAACAAGAGTGACCTCAGGTGCTCCGGAAGAGTAAGCAGTTCCTGCTAAGTATAAAAGTTACGTATAGTACTCAATTCTCTATACATTTGATACAAACCTACATAATTTTAAAACATTATAACCAAGCCGTCCTTTAACCGATATTCATGACATAAAAATAATAAAAAGAAATTGTTGAGCAAGGTCGTCTTTTGCTGTTTTTTTAAAGATATTGCAAAAAGACATCAAGTCTATATTTTACACATCAAGTTCCCGTTCAGGTGAATGCAAAATGTGCATTTTACACATCAACTTCCAGTTAAGATGAATGTAAAATGTTCCTTGAGAAAACAATGGTTGTGTTCTACTCACGGTGTCCCAAAAAGGATTTTCGGCAACATTAATCAAATGATTCTATTTGTTGTTCTTTCAAACTGATGTGATTTCATTAAAGTTGGTTGCAGAACAGCTCGGTATCATTATTTTGAAAAAAGGCAGTTTTATATTTTATATGTGCAACATTTTGTTTTGTTTAGAAATTGGCGTGAAATAAATTGACATAATAAATCAATATCAGCCAATCCTACCAAAATATGAAAAATGATTCAAATATTTGAAATTTTTACTCACTCCTGATACGCGTTGGTACTGATGATTCAAGATTCTTTAATTTTATAGCATAGTCATTGATCTTTGAGTCATGAGCCTGCAATGTTGTGTCATGTTCCCTGAGTGTTTTGTCCTGTTCGTCGAATTGGGAGTCTTGTTTCTGAATTGGTGCGTCTTGTTTTCGAAGTTTTATATTTATTTCTCCAAGATTAGTTTTCTGGTCATATGATTCTTGTCGTAGTATTTCCACCTCTCCTCTGACATATTTCAAATCTGTTTTCATCTTTTCCAACAGTTCCTCTCTTTTTCTTATGTCGATTGTCTGTTTCGATAGATCCTCTATTTCAGTTTGCAAAGTATTTTGGCTGAGTCTAATTACAGCCTACAATTAGCAATGACGACCTTACAACAAGATATTCTTAAATATATCCGAATAGATAAAAGCTAAATAATATTTTTATAACGTAATAAGTACTATCGTGTATATGCTTCAAATAAACCAGAGGTTCAAGTAGGGCATCAGTCACTTGCAGTTGCTGAGATATTAACCGAAGCCAAAACATAAAACTGAGTCGTTCATGAGGAAAATATAGGTCAAGGTAAACTAATTTCGGTACGGATGGTGGCTATTATCCCAGATAAACCAACTAACTTAACATCATATCTTTACAATTTTTAATTGCTGTGATATAGTCATTATTTTACAATAAAATCAAAAGTTAATACACTGAACACTTCTGGATCGGATAAACTATTGAAATTGAACTTTAACTCATAACACTACTGAAATACTGAACAATTAAAAATTGTAAACAAGACTTGTCGAGTAAATTTTATCCGTTCATGATAATTTTTACTCGTATTTGGCTCAGGGACAATAAAGAATAAGAAGCAAAGAGGCACTGATGGGGCTTTCGAGTGTCAAAAAACCGAAAGGGTAACGACAAAACCGACATACATGAACAAAGACAGCACGAGGAAACACACAATCAACCGAATAGAAATCAACAACGCGAACTCAAGTCCTAACAAGATGAATTAGGGTGCTCTGGAAGAGTAAGCGGTTCCTGTCTGCTATAGCATTCCCATCGTGCTGCCAATTTCTTATTCAGAATCTCAAATTTGATCAAATACAAATGACAACAAAGTTCCAGACAATAAATTTTGCTACGCCTGACGCGCGTTTCGTCTATTTAAGACTCATCAGAGGCGCTCTACCAA
The DNA here is from genome assembly GCA_963971305.1 of Arcuatula senhousia. Classification (NCBI taxonomy): domain Eukaryota; kingdom Metazoa; phylum Mollusca; class Bivalvia; order Mytilida; family Mytilidae; genus Arcuatula; species Arcuatula senhousia. The sequence continues at coordinate 31,282 of CAXARO010001645.1, forward strand.
AAATATTGAAAATGCCAAACACTATATGATTATGAAGAGCATAGAACAGTTAAACCAAAAATACCAAACTGGGGAACCAAATTATTACTAAGATGAGCAACCTATGTCTGGTGTAGAAAGAACCTTAGGGCTTAGAAAATTTTGAAATTTAAACGGATAATTCAAAGCTTTGATGTTTTCTCTAACACAAAAGTGTTGGTACCGGAGCGGGCTAACCTCGGGGAATTAAAACTCCACCAGCAGTGCCAACCTTCACGGGTGTTCAAATTACAAATTACAACAAAGTTCCAGACAATAAATTTTGATACGCCTTACGCGCGTTTGGTGTATTATAGACTCATCAGAGGCGCTCTACCAAAGATATTGAAAATGCCAAACACTATATGATTATGAAGAGCATAGAACAGTAAAACCAAAAATACCAAACTGGGGAATCAAATTATTACAAAGATGATCAACCTATGTCTGGGGTAGGAAGAACAATTTTGAAATTTAAACGGATAATTTACAGCTTTGATGTTTTCTCCAACACAAAGGTGTTGGTGCCGGAACGGGCTAACCTCGGGGAATTAAAACTCCAACAGCAGTGCTAATCTTCACTGGTGTTCAAAAAACAAATGACAACAAAGTTTCAGACAATAGATTTTGCCACGCCTGACGCGCGTTTCGTGTATTAAAGACATATCAGAGACGCTCTACCAACAATATTGAAAATTTTAAACACTATATGATTATGAAAAGCATAGAACAGTAAAACTAAAAATACCAAACTGGGGAACCAAATTATTACTAAGATGATCAGCATATGTCTGTAAGACAAAACAAAACCCTATGACAAACCAACATCTATACTCATCTGAGAGAGAAATCTCATATTCATCTACGAACGTATAGTGTCTACCGTAAAATTTATAGAGCGCAACAGAGGAGCGAAATAACCCTGTGTTAGCAAGAGGCAAAGAGCCACCAATTTGGCATTTGAGTGTCAAAAGTCCGAAAGGGAACTAAGAACAAAACCGGTAAACACGAACAAGAACAGCACGAAGAAACACAAATCACAAAATTAACCGAACGGAATTCAGCTACGCGAACTCAAGTCGTAACATGAATGAACTCAGGTGCTCCGGAAGAGTAAGCGGTCCAACCATAACTCTTTCATAACCTTTTTGCATATTCAATTAAAGAAGGAACATGAAAAGTTCCAATATTTCTAATGGATACCTAAACTTTACAAAAAAACCGTACAAAGAAAGGTATATAGCTGGATCTCCATCATGTTCAACAACAGAGTTGTCCGTTCAACTTACCAAGATTTTGGCTGCTGTCAAAGAAGGACAACAAGCATACCGTGACACCATTAATCAATCAATCAACTTTTATTGCCATATAAGTCTCTGGATTTGTGACAAACACAAGTAAAACAATAATATTTATATACAGCAAGTATATACACATTTAACATATGAAACAATATTAATGAACATAGATTTAAGTTTAAAGGTCCCCTGTCCTCAGTGCTAACGACTGTTTAAAAAAGTCACCAATGTTTTCTACTTGCTGAAAGGTTGATGAAAACAAAATGTATCTTATTTTACTACTTTCATTTAATGTTTCAAAGTTTAAAAAAAATATTTTCTGTTTTTTTTTCATTTTCAATATATGTTTTTCTTGCTTCACGGTTTCTATTGCATTTTAGTAAGAAGTGTTTTTCTTCTTCTCTGTTCTAACAGCTAAGCTAGAAGATGTTTTATCTGTTCCAAAAGCATATTAATTTTGCAGAAACTTCAATGTAGTTTTTCAATGCTTGATTTATCAGTAAAAGAAAGATAATCAATATCACTACCAGATAATTCTGAGCGTTTTAGTGCTCTATAGAAGGTAATGTACGTGTGCATATAAGTTATTTCTTAGTTATATGTTGCTATTGGACTGACCATGGTATCAAATAAGCTTAATAATCGTAGTGGAAAATCAACCACGCGTGGATTTTAAAGAACTCAAAAGATTAATTAGATGATTTCAAATCACGGTCATTTTCGGAAATTCATTCTTTGAAAACTTTTTTCAACTTTGTACACCAAATAACCATACGCAAAGCTAAATTGTCGCACCAAAAACAAACTTCTCGGAAAGGCTTTTTTTAATTCTAGAAACTTTGTTGTTATAGGTTACAATTTTCCATATTTTTCCAAAACATCTTATAAAGATAAAATATGTTACACATTGGTCAAAGTATGCAGTTTGCTTGATTTTCTATTGACAAGATATTTGTCAAATTTGCAGGGGAATTTTCAACAAAAAATTGGCATTCCAATAAGCACAAATCGTGCTCCTCTCCTTGTGGATTTGTTTTTTTACTCTTACGAGACTGAATTTCTTCAAACACTCGTAAAGAACGATAAAATGAAAGAGGCAAGGTCCTTAAATCTCACTTTCAGATGTATTGACGGTGTCCTCTCTGTAAACAACGCTTCGTTTGATAGATTGATTCCTTTGATATATCCTCCTGAGTTAGAAATTAAAGAAAACAACCAATCCAATTGATTCACATCGTTCTTGGATTTGCATATCGAATTTGACACGAATAGTCATCTCAGTACAAAAAATTGCGATAAAAGAGACGACTTCAATTTTCAAATTATTAATTTCCCTAACCTTGAAAGCAACACACCTACCTCACCTGCTTACGATGTTTATATTTCATAAGTTATTCTATATGCCAGGGCTTGTACAAATTTTCTGATTTTTTATACGACACCGCTGTCCCCGTGACCGACTCTTAGACCAAGGTTACAAGAAAAAGCGTCTAATAGGTCCCTAAAAAAACATTTCGTCGTAATCAGCCACTGGTGGAAAATTCAAAATTAAATTGAACGTATTGGTAAGTGTATGTTTTGAATAGTGGTTTGCTGATTGTTCATCTTATAATTTCCATTATTTCTCTACAACCGTGTTGCATTGTGTGTTAATACCGGTCTCTAAGATCGCAATGGAAGAGATAGGTTTGGCGCGCCATAAAACCTGATTTAACCCACTATTTCATTTGAAATGCCATTACCAAGTCAGGACCATTGCGATCTATAACTATTCCGGTGTGTCTTCTATGTTTTGTCTTTTATCTTGGACATTGATATTGATCCTTCAAGTTCGATCAACCACATCTTATATCTGAGTGATCCTTAGCCAGGAATCTCTATTAAAACATAACTATGTTAATTATTCTATGTCCAAAAAGTCGTTTGCTGACTTATTAGAAACTGAATATTTTGTATTATTTGAATCTTTATTTAATGACAGACAGAGAACAGCGACCACTGGTCACATTGAAGGCTGCTGGCTGTCTTGCTTTGTGGATTTGTTTAGTTGCAGACTTTGTCGCCTACACATTATCAACATCTCATAATCGTCTATCAAATAGTTTGTAAATTCAAATTTGTTTTATTTAAGTAAATAATCAATGGCCGCCCGTGGTTTATTGGAGATTTTAAAATAGGTTGCCATTGTTTTCGGTAACATTTTACCCTGAGTGGAGCGTACACCCATGTTGAAATCGACAATAAACCACGGGCGGCGGCCATGGATTGTTTCTATTCTAATATGCCTTTTTGTGTTTTTCGTAGACCTATAGTGCAGGACAAAATGTCTGCCATTTTTGATGTTTTTTATGTGCACAAAACATCATAACGTCGCTGGTTTTAGCGTAAAAGTAACTGTGACGTCGACCCGGTGTTTATTGGAAATTTACAAACGGCTTGTCGTCATGGTTTCCTTTGTTCGTGGGCGTGGTCTTTATTAGAATGAGTATTAGCATATGTCGCTGACGGTTCTGAATTGGTTTAAATACTATCCATTTTATATCTTATTTTGAGCGGTGATCAGATAACACTTAATTCTGCTAACAGTTTTCTGTTGTATTTCTTTATAGACGCAGCTTAAGGAGGGTTGTGGCAATTTATTGTCTTTTATAAATTGGTATGAATATCGAAATGAGAAATAATTGTGTCATTCTTTTTAAATACCTTTAAAAGCTCTTTCCACTGTAACTTAAATTCCTGATTTGAGATTTTCAGGTTTGTGTTGTGAGCTATATTGTTTCTATAGATATGTATCCGTTCTATATCATCCATCTCTGTATTCCCCAAAGAGGCTAGTGGCTGGTTCCAAGTGTAAGGCAGAGAGAAGGTATTCCGTATAAGTTTGTATAATAAGGTGAAATCAAATGTAGAGGCCCAGACTTTGACAGGTGGGACTGTAAATTGAAAAGAAAAATCGTCTTTAAAAAGTCTTCAAGACATAGAACCAGACAATATTTTGTAATTCAAAAAAGTTTTATGACACAAATAATATTCATGAAATAACATTTACCAATAAAGCAAACAAAATTTGATAATAGGAACGGCAAAGACAGAAAAGAAACACATACAATCATTAACAAACATTTTGATGACCTTTACTTACGGTTGTAAAACAAGTATCTAGTTTAACCCCGCCACATTTTATATGTGCCTGTCCTAAGCCAGGAAACTTTGCCAAAGCCTTTGTTTGTCCTTGTCATTCTATGTTAACTGTTTTATGTCAAGAATTGAGTCTTTCGTTGATGATTTAGGGATTGGTTTTGATACTTTTGTATTGTATTATTAGTCTTGGGCCGATGCAAGACGGTAAGCAGTGACCTATGGTCATGTTGAAGACTGCTTGCTGTTTTCCGTTGTGATTTTTTGAATTGCTGTTTGTTTATGTTTGTTGTGTTGCGTACACTTATTCCACATCTCAATATCGTATATCTGTTCAATATTTCATTGAAACGAATAAAAACTATGATTGAAATCATTTATTTATTACATGAAAACACATTTAATAAATATAAGCACTGTTTAATGCTTGTAACAAATTACAGTTATAGAAACACCATAGCGACTGCTATCGGATTATAGATCCTCGTGAAAAGTATTCGGGGAGATTGACTCAGTGTGTTACAAATTGATAATTTCTATAACAATTTGGATAACTTAAAAACAAAGGCCGAACGTATTTGTGTCTGACTACAATACTTTGAAAACGGATGAAAATATTTTTAATTAGATATTGATAATTCTAGCAATTTTTTGCGAAAATTGGACATTTTGGTGGTTTTAAATGTACATTTTGAATCAAAAACATCATATATAAAAAGTTCACATTTTTAAAGAAGGTTAACATGAGCTATATTAACAATCTGTAAAATATTTAGTTTTTTTTTATGTGTGGAGATACTTTTCTAGTGTATTAAAAATGGCGAAAATTGATAAAAAATTGAAGTTATCTGAATAAAGGTTACTTTCAATTTATATTTTTAACGAAAAAATCTTTACGAAATCAAATGTTATAATTGGTTTTTCATTATTGGATATGTAATACATGTTTTTAGCATTTGACAACATAATTCAATGGTTGAATTTTGGGTTAGATTTTAGGTTAGACTGGCATCACTGCTCCTACTCCTTTGGCAATTTATCTGGAAACACAATGGAAACGGAGGACAAAATGTTATACCCAAAAATAAAACACAAGGAATACAACAAACTTAAGTATGTACAAGACCCCTTACAAATATAAATAATCAAAATACAAGTACAAACTATTGAGAACTTGGTTCATAATGTACAATAGAAAAGGTACCATGATACTAAAACAGCTTGATATAGACAAAACAAATTGTATGCTCTACTACTAGTCACACCCATCATCCATATCCACTTGCTTGCTGCCTTTCACATCCATCTTCTAATTTCGCCTCAGTACCATATATAATTAAAGCCTGTCTGAGCCTAATTAAACACCAAATCATTAGGATGTTGTGATCTTTGATACATTTGTCGTTACGTTCAACATACTCCTGTTAACATTTCTCGAGATCATTAGAGGAGATCTAACCGATTTAAGTCCTTTCCGTTTAACAAAGAATGGACTCGGGCAATGTTTTAGACCGGTCAGCCGTTTCTAACAAATCTTAATTGAGATGCTACAAAATTTCCATAGCTAATGAAATAACAATTTATCAAACTTTTGATATAGTTCAAAAGTTGTGCATCATATTTCCCTAAGAGCAATGGTCTACTGCAAACGTTTTTCGTTTATAAAATCCACGTGTAATATCTGCCGATGTCATGCTGCGAACAGTTGATCCGTTAGTCTGACTTTCTAGTGCATTGGTAAATTTCCTGGCTATGTTTTAGGGTCGTAATCGATAGCATACCGAGCAATTAAAGCAGGTCCGTTTTGTTGTTATATTATCCGCGATTGCGTTTCGTACACCCTTTTCTAAGTAGTAAATTGTTTAAAAGCACAGTTTCAACTTCAATGTTTCCAGATATAAACGCCAGATTGTCATAATTACGGACGCCAAGTTGACACTTTCGAAGGAGTCATGACAAGAAGCTGAGGGTATTTCCTTTTGTTAACTCAAACAAGCACTGGTCAGGAAAACTAGTCAAATTGCAAACACATAGTTTTAACCCCCTAGGTATTAATGCTGTGGCGAAGTGAGAAAAGAGTTGTTGTTTTAATATACTTCCCTGTATTCTTAAATTATATTGTAACGTAATTTTGAAGTTGTACATTTTGTTGCATTTTTATGAAATGTTCATTGACTGTGTGTAAAAGTGGCCACCCCCTTCCATATTCAATGGTGTTGAATTTTAATTTATAAATTGCTACGTAAACGCTGAACGTGATTCTCAGTAGCCTTGCTTTCGCCGGCTTTCATTTAATGAATAACATCGTATTTTTTATAATAATTCCACCCATTTTCTTTTGTCAGTAAGGGCGCCACCATATTTGTTTATTTATTTACACTACACTATGTCAGATCCCAAGATGTATAGTACCGTTAGAGTACAAAATGTGTCCAATGGCATTATTTCAACGGAACTTTGCGAACTTTGTGTCGGACACACTGAAATCGTGTCATTTTATACTAACAAGAGGCTCCCAGGAGCCTGAATAGGTCACCTGACTTCAATGACTGATGGAATGAAAAACTCCAGCAAAGGATCATCATAGATGTGTAGACCACATTCTGCCAAACATTCAAGCAAACAAAAGCTTTTCTTTAACTTTGATAGGTGTAATCTTCAAGGCAATAACTAAAAACTTGACAATTAGGAACCATTACTTAAATAGAAGGTCATCTTACAGCTTCAGCCTTATTAATATTTTTGAAGAGCTTATTGAACTGAAGATTCATGAAATCCACGTGTCATATATGCCGATGTCATGCTGCAAACAGTTGATCCGTTAGTCTGACTTTCTAGTTCATTGGTAAATTTCCTGGTTATGTTTTATAATAACAAAAAGCTCCCCTAGCACTTTCAGTTTTCAAGATAAAAGTCAAGAAACTGTGAGAAATGTCAATTTTAATTCCACAACTTTGACTCAATGGAGAGATTTGTAGAGCTTTTGGTGCTGTTAAAGGATGATTGCTTCGGATTTTCTGTATGTCTTATACCTTGTGAGCTATGAGCCAAAAACAATGGCATAACCCCCTGTTCTGTTTTTAGCAACAGCGGCCATCTCGGCCGGTCTGTGTGCATTAATTTCACAAACTTGGTAGAGGACATTCGAAAAATTAAGTTTACAAAGGTTCAAAGCAATCCTTTCAGTCGTTTTAGAGATGATGATTTTTTAAAATCAGTTAAAATTGATAGAATAAACAGTCAAAGGTGAATAACTCTCAAACAAATGATCGGACAATTTTGACCTCATATCATTTTTGTAGATCTCAATGAGCTAAACATTTTTGCTGCAATGTTAATTTTTCTTCTAGCACTTATGGTTTTCAAGATATAGTCCAAAAACTGCAAATATGGTCAATTTTGAGGATTAATGGGAAATAACTTCTATAAGGAGCCGTTCTACGACTTCGATTTAATGGAGAGATTTTTAGAGCTTTGAATACTGAAACAAAACTGTTTCGTCGGATTTCTTCCATATTTTATACTTTTTGAGCTATAGGCAAAAAACAATGGTATGATCCCCCTTTTCTATTTTTAGCAATGGTGACCATCTTGATTAGTCAGCGTGCATAAATTTCACCAACGTGGTAGATGATATCCTAAAGATCAATTATACAAAGTTTAGAAACCATCCCTACAAGTGGTTTTAGAGAAGAAAATCTTTGAAGAAAATTTAACGGACGGACGACGGACGACGGACAGACGGACAGACGGACGGACGGACGACGGACGCTTATCAATGACATTAGCTCACATTACCCTGCGATTAAGCTGAGCTTAAAACGAATTGTAGCGGTACTCGTATCCAGTCTTGTTCCTGGGTTAGCTGTATTTAGGTTTTCCTATTTTTCCGTCGGAGTCTATTCGAATTAAAAGGTTAGCGCCGTTTTCATTTTTTGACTTCTAATGTAATACTTGTATCAGATTTTAAAGTAAAAAGTTTTTAAAGTAGATTTCCGTAGAGTTGTTCAGTAGATTAAATTTCATGTTTGTTTTCTTTTCTAGAAAAGTACGTCGTTTTTTGGAATTAAGTGCTTTCTTTTTTGCCTTTATATTTAGATTGTAAAAGTATTCCTTACTGTTAAACGTAGCTGGATTATTGGTGTTTGAGTTAAGTTATACCTGTAGTCAGTTGTTTATTTTTATGTTATATATATTGTCTTCTTCCCGTATAATCCCTTTAAAAGCTGACAGGTGCCCTCCCCCTTTTTGCGACGATCACGGGAAGCTGAAAAGTATCCAGCAATTGCATATTCGTTTTGCAGATTTTTCGCTGTATATACAAATTATTTCTTTAAGTATTCGCGATGTTGTTATTTAATATAGAATTTAGGACTATTGGATCTTGAGAACGAGTTTATCACTGGTTTATGGTGAACCCGAAGGGAGCCAGTTCCATATTCTAAATAACCTAGGAGAAGTTGCGTGACGAAGGAATAATTTACCCTTAGGCAACTTATGCAGCCTAACCCATAAGGGCATTATCAAAATTCCGAAACCTTTGGCGGAATTCACATCCATAGTGCAACTAATGAGAATCAGTTACGTATTCCAAATAACCCGGGAGGAGTTGCGTGACAAAGGATATGCCCTTAGGCTACTTATGCAGCCAAGTTCCTAGGGGCAATATAAAAATTCCGAAACCTTCGGAAGAATTTACATCTAAAGTGCAACTACTGAGCCAAGTTTCAGTTCCGTATTGCAAATAACCTGGGAGAAGTTACGTGATGCAGGAATGTACCCTTAAGCTACCTATGTAGCCCAGTCCCTAGGAGCATTATCAAAATTCCGAAACTTCCAGTAGAATATACATCCATAGTGCACCTACTGAGCCAAGTTTCCGTTCTGTATTCCAAATAACCTAGGAAGAGTTATGTGACGAAGGAATAATGTGCATTAGGGGCATTATCAAAATTCCGAAACCTTAGACAAAATCTACATATATTGTGCAACTACTGAGCCAAGTTTTAGTCATGAGGCTACCAATGCAGCCCAGCCCCTAGCGACATTTTCAAAATTCATTTACATTCGGCATAGTCTCCACCCACAATGCAATCAATGACCCAAGTTTCATCTTTCTGTTCCCAGTGGTTACAGAGATTATCCTGGGCATTTACGCAATACGTGCGTACGCACGTACATCGAACAGCAAAACATTAACCCCGCGCTTTCGCTAGCGTTGGGATAATAAACATTGCTCAATTGAATTGATAAACAGAAATGCTATTCCTTTTAGATATCGGACATTTATTCAAATGAAAATACATACATATTGGCCTTTTTATCGACGTTAGGACCGCAAATCTAAAACTGTTACTGCGCGAAATCGGATTTAATCAGCCTACTGCAAAAAAGAAGGCGGCACGAAAAATCCCTGGCTTACATTAATACAGGGATGTCATGCTTCATTTTGAAAAATTGTTATAACCTAATTTTGTTATTATAAATTACCTGGAAACAGTAAATCGAACTGAGTCTGGTGACATTTAAATCTCGTTCTGTTTGCAGGACATGGGTGTAATCTGGTTTGCCATATGTTCAGATGGGCCTCCAAAGTTAAAGCAGGTAAACGCCTGTGAAAGAACTGTCGCACTGACTCTGTTCCAATCTTGTTGCAAAGGAAATATATCTTCCAATAGTTAAATTCTTCATCACAAATGGCATCTAGAAAGAGACATGTGGTGTAGATGGATTAGAAAAGTGGCCTCTAAAAGAAACTTATTCTCATTATTGTACTCTCTATATGAGGTTAATTAACGTGATATCTGGTGTCCATACGTCCGTTCTTATTTTATTCTTGAAAATTATCCTTTCCTTAAACTATGTCTTTGAAGCAACTTCTTCTTTACGTAAAACCTATAGAACATTTATGCTAAATCAAAGTGCCCTAAGTACAGATTAGTTAGAAGTAACATAAGAACGAAATCATTCTCCAATAGATAAGACAAAAATATTCGAATGATTTAATGTGTATTTATTGTACACAGTACTAAGAATAAAACAATAACCGTTTCTGAATATAGTTTGATCCGAAGATGCAAAGTGTTTTCATCTTCCGATATATATTTCTGTTACTTAATAAAGATCAAACACCAACGTGATACATGTATCTATCAATTAAATCTTTTTTTTGGCCAACATATATAGTGTTAAAAGTTTTCAAGTTCTCCTGCTGTTTAACAAAACCGGAAAATCTCAACTCATCGCGCAATATTAAAGATTTATTCTCAGGATTTTGCTATTGTAATGAATACGCTCAAAAACTTCATTTGACGTAAACGAGAATGATACACTTTTCCGGAAAGCGAATACATATATCTACGGGATATAATTCATTACTTTACTTGTAAGTAATGTCATTTCCAAGTAAAAAAAAATATACCTAAAGAATATTGTAGGGGCCAATAAGGGATACTCAATATTATTTACTATAAAATGATTGTGTTTGATTATAAATGAACAGAATATATTTCGTTTCAACAAACCTTACTATGTGATGTTAATTACAAAGACAAAGAATATTTAGTTATGATATATATTTATGTGAATCCTGTCTAAAAAGAACCCTGAATAAGCTTCAAACCTACAATTCTCACAGTTTAGCTAAACTGTAAACGCATTAATTTATGTGGTTGAATTTTGCAGTTTCTAGAACTTGGTCATAATCACGGGTAAAGATTTTCGTAGCGCTTTAGAACAGCTAAAACTAGACGTGTCACATTTTTAATTAGAGGATGGTCCAAGGCTGGAATCTCCCTAGCGGTTTAAGACTATTAATTAATTGTCAATCCAACTTGTCCATTTCTTTCACATGATGGCAAGAACAATAGCTTGACCAATTCCCGATTGAGTGTTTAAAGACAAAAATGCAAAACAGTCTATCATGTTCTAGTTTATCTGTTCAAAGGAGGGCACTAAGATGTTTTACTGTGAAATATGGGTCTTCTCTAATGAAATAAACTTACTTCTATTTGACTTTTTGGTAAGTTTCCTATAGAGAAACATGGCATCAATAGCTACCTAAAGGTTTTACAAATCAAAAAGAAAAAATATTACCAGATTACATATTTTTAAACAAAACAAAGAAAACGCAACACAAGTTCAGAATATATACTAGGCAAAAAAAGAAACGTAACATTGGTTTTCTTATAAGATTTTTTCGAAACATATTTTGTGTAATTTTTAATGTAGATATTATGCACTTAACAGGTTTTTTTTGTCAAATTTGCGTTGCGAAGGCGGATCTGATTTTTTTAATTTTCACCTAATTTGGAACATTTAATTTTTACGTGTCAAAAATTCAATAAAGCTAGTGATTGCAGTCGTTAAATGTAACAAATATCACGGTTAACAAAAAGGTCGCACTTAAAGTTTGAGAAATTGTAAGTCAGACACTTTATGTTAACGTCAAAATTAGAAGGAATTCTCTTCTTTCGTGTTGGTTACAGGAATGACCAAAATACAGGTGATAAATCATTTGAAAGACTTTAGATCAACTATCCATAGACCAGAGACTCGTGTCAGAGGTAGCAGTACAACAATCGGTTGGTCCGGAAGTAGCAGAATACCATTATCAACGCAAGTATAAACGCATGTGAATGGATCAAATTTCAATCGAATATTCATTAACCTTGTACATGTGCGTATGCGGTCAGGCCAAGCTAAAGTCATTGTTTAGAAAAAAAAACGTCCGCTGAATTACGTTACTTTCGCGTTATGTTGTTGTATCATGTCTTAAAATGACAAAGATAAGTAAGAAACGCCCTTTTTTAACCAACGAATCAAAATTAAACAGAAATTTTGTAATTATCAACATTTTATCATTTTTAAATTTACTGAACGTTTTTAGAAATAACTACAACCCACCGGAAACCGTTGCAAAATATCCCATCCTCTCTGTAGTTTTACAGGTGGTTTAATATCCCTAAAAGTTTATTTTCATCGAAATGCTGTCAGATATTCCAAATGAATGGTAAGTCAGGAACGATAATGTTTGGGTAACTTAATTTTCTACAATATCTAAGAAAACTTTAAAGGGATGTTAGATTTCATTTAAAATAAGGTATACTGGATTTTCGTCTCTTTAGTACGGCCAAACTTACGTTTATGCAATGGAAGTTACAACTTTTCGTTTGTTATTGAAATTCTATCAAATAAAATATAAGTGTAACGTTTCTTTTTTGCCTAGTATATTACCATCTCATTGATGAGATAAATACCTTTGACAAATGTATTGTGTTGTATGAAGCAAGGATGCAGAGATACAGATGGTGTTAAAAACGAAAGGATATGGAATATGTGCCAGAAAGACACGATCCACATATTGATATGATTTTGATGAATGTACAAAAGCAAAATTTCGCTGCGTGTGAAGCGCTTTTCTGGATTAACCTTCATCAGACACACTAGGAGTATAAGACTTGGAAAACCGGTCAAATATTAGATTTGATAAAACAAAACCAGAAGCCCAAAAATATTACAACAATAACCAAAACAGATAAATTAATCAAATTTTAAAGAAATAGCCAAATGTTGTCAAATTTTGGAAACATGTGTCTTTCCAACACATATTCCGAATGTCAAAAGTCCGAAAAAAACAGAAAACACCAACGAGAACGGGACAAAAATAGGCAGAATGTAAAAAACGGAAACACAAAAAAGACCGAATATCAATTAACAACACAAACTCTAGTCGTAACGAGAGTGAACTCAGGTGCTCCGGAAGAGTAAACTGTTCCTGCTTGTTATAGTACATCCGCCGTGTTGCAAACAGTCTATTCATTGTGTAAAATCCGATAAAGAAAGACCAAAACCCTAAGCCAAACTTACATCTACACTTACTTAAGCGATCGAAATTGCATTTTTTTAAAAGCGTATGATGTCTTCCTTAAAATTTCTTGAAGACAGCATCTGAGAGAAATATAACCCTATGTGAGCAATTTATATGTCAGACGTGACGCTCTGCTTAGGGTATTAATGTAAATCCCGCCATCTCTTGAATAACGAATCAATTGAGATACGTAAACTCCATAAGCTGGAGCGGACGAAGAAGTGAAAGTCGAAGTCGTCACGTTTGTCATAGAGTTTTACTGAAACCTTTTCTTTAGGGTCTATTTCAAGATGTAGATCTTAAAATGATGCAGAGAATCCGTAGTACTCCTTATCCCAAGTTCCTGAGGATATATAAGATGGCGAAAGTCACCAAATCGAGAATTTGTCAGTAAAAAAAGGACACCATCAATGTAGCGGAAAGCGAGATTAAAAAAGAGATCTAGTCTACGATCTTTTTTGTCCAGGAATTATTGTAAAAGTCATCTTCATATGAATGAAAGACAAACCAGCAAGCATAGGTGACCAATTAGTGTTTTATTTGGAATATTTATTGTCTGCTGAAAAACACGTCCAACAAACTGAACAAATAGGTTGTCAATGAGAAAGTTTATCATGTCTATTATTTAGTCTTCTGTAAAGTTTTTTTTTCTCTTAGACTCATTGATGGCAAAGTAAGTCTTAGTATAATCAACTTCCAGATGTTTGTACCTGCGTTTTCCATTCTTTTTGAAAATACTGCTGTCAAACAGTCAATATAGTGTTTCTTGCACACAAAAATGATGTTATGTGATGCAGTTAAACAATATTTTTGTCATGTAAGTTTGACTGTGTTTCGGCAACATCAGCGTTGCTGAAAATGGATATTCCCTTAGTGCTCATTGGGCCTTTTAAAGAATTGATTCTTTATAAAACAAAATACCTCACAGCTTTAAAGATGGTCACTACTGAAATTTCTTATATCAAACTTTTTTTAATTTGTGGTGTAAATGATTAATAGTGGTCCACTTTATCAAATGACAAAAAGGAAACAATAGGTCAGTGTGCTCACTTCCGAGATGAATGACGTCAAAAATTTGGCGGGAAATTAGACTCCTCTAGATTTGACGTTACTTTAACATTGTGATGTTTTTGACCTTCTAAACTATGAAGTTGTATCAAGAATTTTAAGAAATTTTATACAGTTGGTTCTTAAGGTTTATATAATCAGAAAATGTTATAAAAAGTAGGGGTCAGTGTCCAAAAAAATTCTTCAGTATTCAAAGGTAAAATCTAGAGGAGTTCCGAAATCTGACAGAAATCTTAAAAAATGACCAGCGATCATCCTTAACCAACCTTCGTTTTCTTTCTCCTCTTTTTCTTGGCAAATTTTCAGGAGCTCATGAGTTTACCTTTGTTATGACTTGAGTTCACGTTGTTGATTTCCGTCGGTTATTTTTTTTTGTTTTTTATGTGTCGTGTTTTCTCTTACTCGTGTTAACTGGTTTTGATATTACCCTTTCTGACTTTCAACGCTGGAATGCCCCATTTGTGCCTCTTTGGTCCTATCATTGTGTGTTTCCACTTGCAGTTTTTGTCAGATTGACAATGAAACTTTAATAGAAATGTGCGATTACCGAAAGCTAGTTTGATATCTATGTTTGATATCTATTCTAAGGTAGTTGTCGTTTAAGATGATATATACAGGTTTAGCAACTATAAGTGATGAGATATGGATTTTTATCACATCGAGTAAGGTATTTGTCAAATTAGGAAACGAGCATTTGCAAGTTTCCTTTGACAAATATCTATCGAGTGTGATAAAAATCCATATCTCATCACTTGTAGTTGTGAAACCTTTTTCTCTAACTGTCTAACAGGAAAGTATATGCCCCAAAATTACTGATTTAATTATAACCCGTAGAAAAATAGCATCTAATATGTGTTCAGTTCGTTTAGCAAACATGTGAAAAAAGGGGTCAAATAAAAAAGGCACCACATTTTTATTATAACTTTTAATTAAAAGTAGAATATAGAACACAAAAAAACATTTTTGTGCATTTTCGGATTCATTTTGTTTGTTTTTTTTCAGGCGAGATCAACAGGTGTTCAAACAATATCCACGATATGTGTATCTAACTGCGGTTAATATTGCACAACAGTTAGAGAAATAGTAATAACTTACCAATTGATTTGAACGACAATTAATATTTATCCTAATCCTACGAAAGCCCAGAAGGCTCATTCGAGTTTCGAAACTCGAGATTCGAAATTCGAGATTAGAGATTTAGAATTCAAGGTTCGAATTGCAAAATTTATTAGACTCATAACCAATCAGATTGCATGTTAACTTATATAATCCTGCACATGTCAATAAAGTTCTTTTAGAAACCTAATAATTGGAATTCGGAATTCGAAATTCGAGATACGCGATTCGAGATTTGAAATTCGAGAAACGAGATTCAAAATTCAAGATTCAAAATTCGAAATTCAATATATATTAATAGCTAACCAAATTGTTCACCATTAAACATGTTAAATTCTAGGAACCCTCACCAACACTTTTCTGCTGGAGAACTCATCAAAGTTCTAAACTATCCGTTTAATTTTTGAACACCTATGAAGGTTATCGCTGCTGGTGGAGTTTTAAATCCCCGAGGTTGGTCCGCTCCGGCACCAACATTTTTGTGTTGAAAAACCCATTAAAGTTTAAAATTATCCGTTTAAATTGCAAAATTGACCAAACCCTATAGTTCTTCCATAGACATAGGTTGATCTTAATTATAATTTGGTTACCCAGTTCAGTATATTTTGGTTTTATTGTTCTATCCTCTTCAATAATCATATAGTATTTGGCTTTTCCAATATTTTTGGCAGAGAGCCTCTGATGAGCCTTGAAAAAACGAAAAGCGCGTCAGGCGCAGCAAAATTTGTTGTCTGGAACTTTGTTGTAATTTAAATTTTCAACAGTGAATTTCATAATTTTGGTAGACTCAATATATTATCATTATTTTTGCTCTTTGTAATTTAGATATATTTTTCCCGCCATGATTCAATATTATAGTTGGTTAAACGCGCAAAAGTCGGATTTGAATTAAAGATTTATATAATTGATATTAATGTGTATTTCCAATCTTAAATCTAACGGTTATAAGCAGATGCTGCATTGGCAGATTCAGACAGTATTTCGTAGTTTGAAACCCCTCTCTTTTCTTTCAGATTATAAAACATAGCGTGGATTTTCGACAACAAGCCCAAATTTGCTATATCATGCCAAAACATCCCTATTACATGTAGTGACTGCTTACTTTAATACTTGCTGTGTGACAAAAGTCGTCCAGGTCATAACACACCACCACCAGAGTTCGCTTCTCAAGTTATATTTGAACCAGAACCAGGAACCTTCCCACTACGGAGGGTCTTCGGGAGACGCCTTTTTTCAAATCATTTTAATATATATTCCCTGTCATCTGAGGATCTCTAAATTCCATAAGGCACAATGAAAGACATTTATTTGAGTAGCTGCGAACTGTATAACGCGACAATAAAATATATTTGATAGTATATACAGTAATATATACAGTATATACGTTCATATAAATATGAACGGCAGGCGCATGTGCGAAAGTAAAGACGTGGAAATTGAGAAGAAATTCATTGAAAATCTGTGTAATTAAAATTTGGAACACTTTCTATTGTTTAAATTTGACTAAACATTCAATTTACAATTCAAGTAAATCAAATAGTAGTATAATAGGGAAAATGTAAAGCAAAAGCTTAGTAAGTCGCTATCCATCCAAAGCACACCACTTTGTCGCACAGATAAACAGAAATTCGCCATCTTGAAATCAATCGATGTAAGAACACAAAACTTTTTAAAATTTATCAACAAAACAGACAGCAAAGGCAATTGGCTTACGCAACACACTCATTTGAGAATGAGCTTCTCTGAAAAGCACAGAGCGGAGAAAACATAAACAGGAGAACCCACTGGCTTAAAAAAGCAACATCTCTAAGAAAATAATTCACCATGCTGACATATGGGTATATGTCTGGCTAGCCCTTTGCGACCTGACAGAGAAAAACAGTAGCCTCAGATCAGTAGATAACACCACAGTTGACAAAATTATAGAAAAATACCACGAACTGATTATAATAGTAAAGAAGTACCTAGGCTCAAAAATCACAATATTACAGATACCTGTATACTCAATAAAAACTGGAACGAAAAGAAATGCCAAAAAAGCTCAGTATTTTCGACGAACAAGACGGGAAATTAAATAACCAAATCTACCAACTAAACAACAAAATTAGAGAGATAAACAATAACCTTGGAACATACTCCCAACAATTATCACATGACCTACACACAACCGACAAATACCGCTATGGAAGTAAAAGGAAAGTGAAGACCAAAAGTTACTACAACTTTAAACTCTACTCAGATGGGATACACCCAAGAAGCACGCTAGCCAAAGCTTGGCTCCGAAAGATCTCAGAGCAGGAAAGAAGGGACTGTTAGAACGATAATGACGAAAATAACTTCCAGTCAGCGCGGCTGTATCCGCACTAAACTGCAAAAAATACAAGTAAGTACCAGTACCAATCCTCCCTAAGTGTATCAAAAACTGACCACATCACGAATCAGTCAGCGCGGCTTTTTCCACACTAAACTGCCTCAACATGATTATTCTGGCCATTTTTATATCACTTTGCATATTATTTATAAATGCAAGAACAGGAACAAAATTATGGAACAATCAACAAGTCACACACTGTCTATTACATCATGGATGGACTCAACAACAATAACACTAAATCATTCTGGAAATACTTTAAATTTAAAAGACAAGATTCAGGCGTCATTGCTCCACTGAAAAAAGGTACCCAACTCATCAGCGATAGCAAAGAAAAAGCTAACATCCTCCTTTGACAATTCAAGCCAGTATTCACTAAATCATCAGACAACAATTTATCATAAACAAGAATTCAACAATATACAGCATATCAAATTTGATGTAAAAGGACTAGAAAATCTACTTGCATAGGTCAACCCACAGAAATCTTGGGGAACAAATAACATACCTAACAGAATACTAGAGGAATGTGCAAAACACCTTGCACCATCACTCTAAATTATACTACAATCCTCTATGAATACAGGAGAACTACCCAGAGATTGGAGAGAGGCAAATGTTTCAAGTATATTCAAGAGAGGCGATAAACACCTGCCTGAAAACAACAGACCAGTGTCATTAACATCAGTCACATGTAAAACCCTGGAACATATCATATACAAGAACATACTAAACCATCTAGAGAAAAACAACATACTGATCAATCTAAACCATCAATCTAGATCCGGATATTCTTGCAAAACCCAGCTAATTACAACCGTAAACGATCTACTAAAAGAACATGACAAAGGCAAACAAGTGGATATAGCTATATTGGACTTCTCTAAGGCCTTCGACACAGTGCCTCATAACAAACTGTTCCACAAACTACATCAGTATGGGATACAAGGAATGACTCACGAATGGTTAACAAACTTCTTCACCACAAGGACACTGCAAACAGTAGGAGAGGGAGAATACTCTGGAAAGACCAATGTTATCTCAGTAGTACCGCAAGGAACAGTATTGGGTCCTATCCTATTTCTCTGCCACATAAACGACTTCCCAGACTCTGTCTCCTCAGCTGTCAGACTCTTTGCTGATGACTGCCCACTATACAGAACCATCAACAAAAAGGAAGATCAAGACAAACTACAAAAAGACCTAGAAAACTTAGAAATATTGGCCGACAAATGGGATATGCGTTTCAACACAAAGAAGGGTTACATCATGTCAATAAACCAGAAAAGAACAAAAAATTCTACAGCCTCCAAAAACATATCCTACAAGAAGTTCAGGACTACCAGTACCTTGGCCTCCAAATATCAAATGATCTCAAATGGAAAATTCACATAAACAACGTATGTAAGAAAGCCAACGCCACACTCGGCTTCTTACGAAGGAACCTAAAACACGTCCAAGAAACTGTAGAAAAATCGCTTGCATTTCCCTGGTACGTCTGTCATGGAATATAGAGCCACAATCTGGAACCCATACATGAAACGGAACATTTATAAATTAGAACGAATACAAAACAGAGCAACCAGATTCATTCAAAAGGACTACAAAACATGAGAACCTGGAACCATCTCTAACTTTAAGAGGCAGTTAGAACTGGAATCAATGGAAGAACAACGTCAAAGCCGTCGACTGATACTTATGTACAAGTTGGTTAAGGAATAAGTGCCGACTTAGCCAACCAAGGAATTCATAATCTTCCAAAAACAAAGAAGTTTAATCAAACCAAAACATTAAAGTGACCACGTAGCAACAAACATTACCAACAAGAGAGTGTGTAGAAACTAAAAATACATAGTCATATTAAATTGAAAGAATATGGAATATGTGCCAGAAAGACACGATCCACATATTGAAATACCGACAAGCAAAACGCCACCATTCGAACATTCATTTCTAGTTGAAACAGCAATACACTGGATTCATCTACTAGAAAGTACCGTACATGCAGACTCCGTACAGGGACTTCAAGACCGCCTTACGAAATCCCCGCCAATAAAACAGTGGCGCCCACCATCCCGTTGTATAAAAGACAGAATTGGTTACTTCGACGAATTAAAAACAAAAATAATTTAATTCTGCGAAAAAAAGACATTCCGCTTTGTTTGAGATTCCGCGAAGTTTGGCTCCCGAAAAAAAAAAACAATACCGTAACGGTATATTTAATTTCGAACTTCGCGAATTTTGAATCTCGAATTTCGAATGAGCCTTCTGTGCTTTCGTGTAATACCTCATTACCCTCTTGTGACATGTGCTTTAAAATTGATATGGACATCCAAAAATATTATAACTTTGTTATACACTTCAATTAGTTTTGGGGCCCTGGATATCCGAGTGGTCTAAGGCGCTCTTGCAAATACCACAATATGAATTAATATTCACTCCTTTTCTAGCTTATAATTTACAAAACGGTGCGACCCCACCTGTGTGTGATTAGGTTGTTCAGTTATCTGCCCAAAGTCGATGGTTTCCACCGGGAAGTCTTTAATCCACCATCAAAACTGACCACCCTAAATGACCCAAGTGGGTTTAAAAGGGCGTGTGGCAAACACAAACACACTGCATTCTTTGTAAACATGTGGTATATACAGACGTGTTATGTCAAATATCACACAAAAACTATGGTTTATAAAGCATTGCCTTTACTGCTGCAGTAAAACCTGTCCAAACCGAACAGCAATGGGACTTTGGGATTTGTTCGGTTTGAGCAAGTTTTCGGTTTTCTCAGAGTTCATTCAAAATTTGACAATTGATAATAAAAACTGAAAAACTGATAACACAAAACAAAAGAAAAGGATATCAAAGATAACATGTTATTATTTATAATAGTAACATTAAAACATATTTTGGAATGCAGTGAAGCTTTAAAGTTTTCTTAAACTAATTTTATCAAAGCAAAGTGTAAAAGTAACGGAAAATATTGATTTTTTCATTGATTCATCTTAGTTTATTCTTTCAATAAGATTATTTTTGTGAGTCGTCTCATTTTTCAACAAAATCAAAATATTATCTTATTAAATTGATTATTAAGCTAAGCTTAGGTTGCAATAAAACCTTTGAAAAAATTAATACTCATTGTTATCAAACACTCATATACCTGTAAAATTGATAATGATATCCTAATCATTTTGACAGCTTGGGTCATTACAGCTACAGATTCCAACGCGAGGTTACGAAGGGAATGGCGGTGTTGAGAAAATTCCAAGTCAGTTAAGTCAGCAATTACACATTTCTTTCAAGTTTTTATAAAGTAAAAGTTTGACGTAGAAGAACACCAGGGATTGTGGTACCTTCGCCCATTCTATTAATTCTGGGACATTAACTTTTAAAGAAGTTTTATACATCAAGCAGCTGTAAAATGTGAAGCACTACGTGAATCCTTATGTAGAAACCCGAGGGATCCTAACACCCCTTTCACGTATCGATTAGTGAACAGTGATCAAAACCTTGACAGTTTTCAATGAGGCTCTAGAGGAGTGGCTATTGAAAATAATGGAAACGAAAACATCAGACATCTTAAACGAAAGTCGTGAGGTTCTATATGGAATCCAAGATGAAACAATAACTTTAAATAGTTTATACCAACTACTTAACGGAATGAATAAAAGACTGGTCAACATTGTAAGCGGAATGGTGAAAATAGACAAGCTTAACAATATACTTACCAACCTTACAAGTGACGTCGGAAAACTAACAACAAAAGTCGGTACTTTAGATAACTCGGTTATTACACTAGAAGGAACAGTCAAAACTGTAACTAAAGAAGTAACCACACTGAAGACGAACCAAAGCATCATAGGCAGGGAAGTCAATGACCTTAAAACCAAAGTAAACGAAAGAGCATCAGATCTTCAAGGTCTTAGTAATATAATGGACGAATACAAAGCTAAACAAGAGAATAGTCTGAAAGATGTACATGGTATTAAAACATCGGTGAGCAAAGTTGCAAACGATCTTGACGACCACGCGACTGAACTCCGACACGAAATTAAGTCTCTGGTTAGTGATTTAAGAGAAGAAAAAGAGGAATTAAAGAGTGACATTCTGGATTTGAAATGCAGATCAATGAAAAACAACTTGGTTTTCACTGGGCTACGTGAACCTGAAAATGAAAACACAGAGAACCTAATCAGACAGTTCATTAGTACAGAGCTAGGACTAAAGTATCGAATTGAGTTCGGAAATGTTCACCGCTTTGGACAGGGAGCAAAACCTGGTAAACGAGGACGCCCGAGGCCGATAGTAGCACGCTTCATATACCACAATACCTTAGCAAACGTCTTGTCTTATGCATACAGATTAAAAGGCAAACCTTATGGCATAAGACAACAGTTTCCAGACGATATTGAGCAGGCACGTATGAGCCTGTACCCTATACTGAAACAAAAGCGAGACGAAGGTCACAGAGTAAAGTTAGTGAGAGACATATTATATGTTGATGGAGTCCCGTACTGCGAAGGTGAGGATGATGAAACAACTCATTTAAGTCCAATCAGAACGACGGAACTAAACAGAAAAACGCCAAACCGACGCCTAGACACCGGGAATAAAAGACGACGCATGCCGTCAACCCCAGAAAATAGGTAGGACACCCACGGAGAGACAAACACAGATGAAAGTGACAGAAATGAAAGACAATTCCACTTCTTATCTTTAAATTGTTGTAGTATTAACAATAGAATAAATTATCCTGAATTTGTAGAGCTTGTTAAAAGTAATGACTTTATATGTTTAACTGAAACAAAAACAGATGATTTTGACAGTATTGATATTCCTGGCTATACTTTTAAATTAAAGAATAGAAAACAAAACTCGAGAATAAAATCCGGTGGAATAGCTTTTGGGTTAAAATCAGAATTAGATAAGTATGTCCATATATTGGAAACCTCTAGTAAATTAGTACTTTGGATTAAAGTTTCAAAACAATTATTTTCGACATCAGAAGATGTTATTATTGGAAATGTTTATTTACCATCAGAATATTCTAGGTATAGAGTAGAGGATGCTATAAATGAATTAGAGCAGGAATTTTTGAATTTTTCCACAAATTATAAGTTTGTATTGCTCAATGGTGATTTCAATTGTAGAACAGGAGTAGATTTATATTTTTTAAAAATAGATGTAAATCCAAATTGTACAAATGATATTATGTTTACTGATTATGCAAATACTTTGCCAGATTTTAATATGCTTGTAAACAGAAATAGAAAAGATGTGCAAAAAATAATTATGGTAATAAATTGCTTGATTTATGTAGAAACAATAACTTATTTATTTTAAATGGAAGAGTTAAAGGTGATATGCATGGTGAGTAAACATGCAGAAATAGTAGTGTTGTGGATTACTTTATCTGTTCATATGATTTTATGCCTTATGTTTTAAGTCTTAATGTGCTAAATTTTTCATCTTTGTTTTCTGATGTTCACTGTCCTATTAAATTAGAAATTAAAAAACAAGTAGTCAGTCATAATGTATATGAAACTGAACAAAATTGTAATCATGTCAAAAAAGGAATAAAGAAATGGGATTGTAATAAGAAAGATGAATTTGTACAAAGTATTAGTATGAATGATATAGGAGAACTTATTGTAAAGATAGATAATTATATGAACACTGACAATGTATCACAAGAGATAAGTAGTGAATTAGTAAAAGATTTAAATGTAATAATTACTAGATCCGCAGAAAATGTCTTTGGCTCCTATGAGTTTAAAGTGAATAATTCATGTAAAAATAATCGCAAAGAAAATAAACCATGGTTTGACAAAAAGTGTTGGCAGAAGCGAAAGGCGTTTAGAATAGCTAAAAGGCGATATAAATGTAAAAAGACTGTAGCAAATAAAGATATCAAAACCAGTGCTGAACGTGAATATAAGAGAGAAATGAATAATGCTATTAAGATTCATAGAGAAAAGATGAAGAAGAAGATTGATAATCTTCGTAAGGGGAACTCTAAAGAGTTCTGGAATTTACTTAAGCAAAAACAGAATCGTAAGAATTCAGATATATCTATTGATACTTTATATAACTTTTTTAAAGATTAAAATAGTGATGATAATAATAGTGCTACTGATGAAACGCATAATCTCAATGCAGATGTGCAAGAGCTTAACGAAATTATTAACAACGATATTACTGAAGATGAAATTATCAGATGTATTCGTTGTCAGAAAAATGATAAGGCATGTGGTGACGATTATATAGTCAATGAGTATATCAAGAGTACTTCACATCTCTTTATGCCAGTTTATGTCAGACTATTTAACTTCATCTTTAGCACTGGTAATGTTCCAGAGATTTTGCTTAGTGGTAATATATTACCATTCTACAAAAACAAGGGTGAAAAGAGAGATCCTAAAAACTATAGGCCAATAACTATTCTAAGCTGCCTTGGCAAACTTTTTACAGCAGTATTAAATTTTCGATTAAGTGATTATCTTGAAACATATGATTTGCTTAATGAAAATCAATTTGGGTTTAGAAAAGGTTACTCTACTACAGAAAGCATGTTTATACTACACTTACTTTTTGACCTATGTAAATTAAATAAAAATAAACTGTTCTGTGCTTTTATAGATTTTGCCAAAGCCTTTGATACAGTATGGCGCCCTGGTCTGTGGAGAAAGCTTATGGCAAATTCTATAAACGGAAAAATGTACAATATTATTGTAAATATGTATAGCAATATAAAATCTAGGGTTTATAATGGAACAGCATTTTCTGAATTTTTCCCTTGTAATATAGGAGTTAGACAAGGAGAAAACTTGTCACCTTTACTTTTCTCATTGTATTTAAATGATCTTGATGCTTTCTTTGAAGACAAGAATATCATAGGAATGTCAAAAATTAATGAAGATATAGAGAGAGAACTTAACTTTTTTCTAAAGATTTTTACTATTTTGTATGCAGATGACACAGTGCTCTAAGCAGAGTCAAAAGATGATTTACAGAAACAATTAAATGCATGAAGCGACTATTGTGATTTTTGGAAACTTAAAGTTAACGTCGATAAAAGTAAGATACTTGTCTTCTCAAAGGGAAGATTACCTCGAGATTTAAAATTTTATTATAAAGATATGGATATTGATATTGTAGATGAATTTAATTACTTAGGAATAACTTTTGCAAAAT
This sequence comes from Arcuatula senhousia, assembly GCA_963971305.1. Taxonomy (NCBI): domain Eukaryota; kingdom Metazoa; phylum Mollusca; class Bivalvia; order Mytilida; family Mytilidae; genus Arcuatula; species Arcuatula senhousia. The sequence continues at coordinate 56,348 of CAXARO010001645.1, forward strand.
CTGGTAGTTTCTTAAAAGCAAAGAAAGCTAACGCGAAGAAAGCTACAGTAGCTATGTATGATATCTTGAAGAAAGGTAGGCTGCATAATCTGTCTATCGAGTGCCAATTGAGCCTTTTTGGCAAAGTAGTACAGCCTATACTGTTATATGGTTGTGAAGTTTGGGGACCAGGTGATAACAAAATTATTGAGAGAGTGCATTGGAAATTTTGTAAACTTCTTTTACACCTTAAGTCATCTACACCTGATTATATGATTTATGGTGAACTCGGCAGATATCCTTTAGATGTTTTTATCAAATTGCGCATGGTTAATTTCTGGGCTAAAATTATTGTGGGAAAACCAAATAAACTATCAGCCATTTTGTACAAGTTATGCTTAGGTAAACATACTTTTGTAAGGCATTTTACTTGGCTTAGTAGCATGCAATCGATTTTTGATAATTGTGGGTTATCCTACATTTGGAACAGTCAAACATTTATTGACAGTAAATGGCTTTATAATGTAGTTAAACAGAATTTGAAAGATCAGTTTAATCAATCTTGGTTGTCACTAGTCCAAAACTCACCAAAATCTCTTAATTATAGAATTTATAAACAAACTTTAGAAATGGAGAGCTATCTTAAATTTTTAGACTATAGAAACGCAATTACTTTTTGTAGATTCAGAGCAACCAACCATAATTTGCCAATTGAGTCAGGCAGATGGAGAAATATTAATAGGAATCAACGTGTTTGCAATTTATGTAATGATTTAGACATTGGTGATGAATTTCATTATATTTTTGTATGCTCTGCTCTAAAAGATGATAGAAAACTATTCATCAAATCAAAATTTCGGTCGAATCCAAACATTATTAAAATGAAGGAACTTTTCCAGTCAACAAATACTGCTGACCTAAACAATTTGTGTAAATTTATTAGAAAAATTTGTAAGATACTTTCCTCTCCGGGGTAGTTCATATTTATTTATTTATATTAAAATATGTTTATACTGTAAACAATTACTTGACAGTTCATTATTTTCTTTTTGTATTTATATGAATGAAACCTAAGTCGTAACCTATCAATTGATTCATGTACTTTTGATACATATTATATTATACTTTGATTTATTCTTTTTCTATACCATTGTAATTTTGGTTTATGAAAAAATAAAGATATATGAAACAAAGGGGAATAAAAAAATGGTTCGGTATTCAGTTCGGACAGTTTCGGTTTTAACAGGTTGAAATACTATATATTATATATCAAAAATTCAATGGAACTTGGAAATTTGTTCGATTTGACGTGAAATTCGGTTTTGTCAGGGTTCGGTTTGGACAGTTTTCACTTTATTTTGGTTTAAGCTTTGTTTGTATCCTCAAATTAAAATAAAATAAACATAAACTTAAAATATGGCCGACTATGTTTTATGTGCCTGTAAGAAATTTATTTGAATAACATTACGTTTAAATGCAATGCACGGTTGATGACTTTCAATGATCGACACACAAAAACCTATTGAAAAGAATATCTCTTATTATGCACTGTATACTGAATTTTAAGTCGATACGTGTTTTTAATCCATTGATATAAGCTAAATCAATATTCGTTAAAAGTACACTGCTTACAACTGTAATGTGTATATTTACAGACGGTAATTTCAAATTAAAATAGGCAAACATAATCTATCTAAAAACATTCAATTGAAGTCTTATCTTTTTAGATAAAATTGTTATAAAGATTATTAAAAAAAACTGATTTATTTTGCGTGAATAAGACCTTGAAAATTCATAATGCAAGTTAGAGAAAAACATCATTCTAGCGTCTTTTCTCACCAAACTACTGTAAACCAATTAATTTTCGCGTGCTATAAACTTTCGCGAGATTCGCGGAAGCTTTGCATACGCGAAAGTTTATAGCCGCGAAACAGTCTGAGTGAAAAGGTTGTAATGATGGAGAATTACGAAACCGCGAAAGATTATCTCCGTGAAAATGTTCATTCTAAGGAAACCGCGAAAGTTTGTAGCCGCGAAAATTAATTGGTTTACAGTATCAATTATGACAACCATTATACAAAACAAGAGAAACCTCATTAAATTGACTACTAGTATCAAATACGTCGTGAATTAAGAGTAACAATGGTTTTGTGAATTGCTTATTACCGTGTTAATATGATTCAGGATATCGTAAAGGTTATAAATGTGCATTGAATTACATAGCGCTTTACATATAAGGTCACCTGGTTTTTGATTAAAAATATCTTAACCGAGCTCTAGTCTAGGTACGACAAATGCAAAATGTAAAGGTGTGGTGGCATATGAGGCAATGTGTTTGTACCATGGAATGTATAACCTATCAATTAAAACTTATCTTATGTGTTAAAATTCTGATTAAGATATAATCAATTACAGATTAGGTGAATTGAAAAATGAAAAAAATAATCTGGCATTTCTTTCCATATATAACAAGTCCAAAATTATTTAAAAACTTCAAAATGAAAGAAAAAGATGCAAAATTTGTTAATGAAATATCATATCAATGTATTTATAAAAGCCCTAAATAAACAAAAACAAATCTGATGTGTAACCCTTTGCCCGGTCCTTACTTCGAAACTTACCTCCTTACTTCCAAAACATTCGATTTATCCACACTTTACACTTCTATTCCACATGAACAACTGAAATCGCGATTGGCACAGCTGATTAAACGCAGCTTTTTCAAAAAAGAATGGAAAACACAGGTACAAATTTCTTGTAGTCGATTATACCAAGACTTACTTTGTCATCAATGAGTCTAAGAAAAAGAACAAATTTACAGAAGACCAAATAATCGACATGCTCAACTTTCTTATTGACAACATATTTGTTCAGTTTGGTGGACGTGTTTTTCAGCAAACAAGAGAGATTCCAATGGGCACTAATTGTGCACCTTTGCTTGCTGATTTGTTTCTTCATTTATGTGAAGCAAACTTCTTGCAATCTCTTCTAGACAAAAAAGACCGTAGACTAGCTCTCTCTTTCAACCTCACGTTCCGTTATATTGATGATGTCCTTTCACTAAACAATTCTCGATTTGGTGACTTTCTCCATCTCATATATCCACAGGAGCTTGAGATAAAGGACACAACGGATTCTAGGAAGTCTGCTTCATATTTAGATCTACATCTCGAAATTGACTCTCAAGGAAGACTTTCAACAAGGCTCTATGACAAACGTGATGACTTCAACTTTCCAATCGTCAACTTCCCCTTCTTGTGTAGCAACATTCCGTCCGCTCCAGCTTATGGATTTTACGTATCTCAATTGATTTGTTACTCCAGAGCGTGCGGGACTTACATCGATTTCCTTAGCAGAGCGACACGTCTGACGCAAAAATTGCTCACACAGGGTTATGTTGCTTCTCGGTTGCTGTCTTCACTCAAGAAATTTTACGGAAGACATCATGCACTTATAGACAAATATTGGATTTCGATCTCTCAGATGAGTGCAGATGTTGGTTTGTCATATGGTGTTGTTTGTATTCCTTTACCGGATTTGACACACTGAATGGACCATTGGCAACGAGACGGGTGTGCTATAGCAAGCATGAATTGCTTACTCTTCCGGAGCACCTGAGTTCACTCTTGTTTCGACTGGAGTTCGCGTTGTTGATTGATATTCAGTTGTTTTGTGTTTCCATGTTTTCCTGTTGTCTGTTTTTGTCCCGTTCTTGTTGGTGTTTACTGGTTTTGTCTCTGCCCTTTCGGACTTTTGACATTCGGATACCCCATTGGTACCTCTGCTTCTTTCGAATACCACTTGATATCTTGGATAAAAATCATTCGGGGTAACTTAGTTATGTTTAAGTTTAGCCAATAGAAATGGGATAAAAACATTCGGGGTGACTTAGTTATCTCTACGTTCAGCCAATAGAAATGGGATAAAAACACTCGGGGTGACATAGTTATGTTTAAGTTAAGCCAATAGAAATGGGATATTAATATTCGGGGTGACTAAGTTATGTCTACGTCCAGCCAATAGAAATGGGATTAAAACATTCGGGGTGACTTAGTTATGTCTAATTTTAGCCAATAGAAATGGGATAAAAAAACATTCGGGGTGACTTAGTTATGTGTACGTTTAGTCAATAGAAATGGGATTAAAACATTCAGGGTGACATAGTTATGTCTACGTTTAGCCAATAAAAATGGGACATTTAAAAAATCACCTTTTTGTGTTAATACAGCAACTGGATATAGTATACATGCGTTTTATACTGCAAGCGTTTAACTATTTGTCTATTTAAAGATTTGAAAGAGATGAAGAGGCACCAATGGGGATTCGAGTGTCAAAAGTCCGAAAGGGCAACGACGAAACCGGTAAACATGAACAATTAAGAACAGCACGAAGAAACACAAATCACAAAATCAACCGAACTGAAATAAGCAACGCGAACTCAAGTCGTAACATGAGTGGACTCAGGTGCTCCGGTAGCGTAAGCGGTCCCTTCCTGCTATAGCGAAACCGTCGTGTTGTTTATTACCAATTCAGTGTGTCAGATGTGTAACCCTTTGCCCGGTCCTTACTTCGAGTACCACTTGATATCTTGGATAAAAAAAAAAACATTCGGGGTAACTTAGTTATGTTTGAGTTTAGTCAATAGAAATGGGATAAAAACATTCGGGGTGACTTAGTTATGTCTACGTTTAGCCAAAAGAAATGGGATAAAAGCATTCGGGTGACTTAGTTATGTCTACGTTCAGCCAATAGAAATGGGATAAAAACATTCGGGGTGAGTTAGTTATGTCTACGTTTAACCAATAGATATGGGATTAAAACATTAGGGGTGACTTAGTTATGTCTACGTTTAGCTAAAAGAAATGGAATTAAAACATTCGGGTGACTTAATAATGTCTACGTTCAGCCAATAGAAATGGGATAAAAACATTCGGGGTGAGTTAGTTATGTCTGCGTTTAGCCATTAGAAATGGGATAAAAACATTCGGGGTGACTTAGTTATGTTTAAGTTTATCCAATAGAAATGGGATAAAAACATTCGGGATGACTTAGTTATGTCTACGTATAGCCAATAGAAATGGGATAAACACAATCGGGGTGACTTAGTTATGTCTACGTTTAGCCAATAGAAATTGGATTAAACATTCGGGGTGACATAGTTATGTCTACGTTTAGCCAATAGAAATGGGATTAAAACATTCGGGATGACTTAGTTATGTCTACGGTTAGCCAATAGAAATGGGATAAACACAATCGGGGTGACTTAGTTATGTCTACGTTTTGCCAATAGATATGGGATCAAACATTCGGGGTGACTTAGTTATGTTTAAGTTTAGCCAATATAAATGGGATTAAAACATTCGGGGTGACTTAGTTATGTCTACGTTTAGCCAATAGAAATGGGATTAACATTTGGGATGTCTTAGTTTTGGCCACGTTTAGCCAATAGAAATGGGATTAAACATTCGGGGTGACTTAGTTATGTCTACGTTTAGCCAATAGAAATGGGATAAAAACATTCGGGGTTACTTTGTAATGTCTACGTTTAACCAAAAGAAATGGGATAAAAACATTCGGGGTGACTTAGTTATGTCTACGTATAGCCAATATAAATGGGATAAACACAATCGGGGTGACTTAGTTATGTCTACGTTTAGCCAATAGAAATTGGATTAAACATTCGGGGTGACATAGTTATGTCTACGTTTAACCAAAAGAAATGGGATAAAAACATTCTGGATTACTTAGTTATGTCTACGGTTAGCCAATAGAAATGGGATAAACACAATCGGGGTGACTTAGTTATGTCTACGTTTAGCCAATAGAAATGGGATTAAACATTCGGGGTGACTTAGTTATGTTTAAGTTTAGCCAATATAAATGGGATTAAAACATTCGGGGTGACTTAGTTATGTCTACGTTTAGCCAATAGAAATGGGATTAACATTGGGATGACTTAGTTTTGGCCACGTTTAGCCAATAGAAATTGGATTAAACATTCGGGGTGACATAGTTATGTCTACGTTTAGCCAATAGAAATGGGATTAAAACATTCGGGATGACTTAGTTATGTCTACGTTTAGCCAATAGAAATGGGATTAACATTTGGGATGACTTAGTTTTGGCATCGTTTAGCCAATAGAAATGGGATTAAACATTCGGGCTGACTTAGTTATGTCTACGGTTAGCCAATAGAAATGGGATAAACACAATCGGGGTGACTTAGTTATGTCTACGTTTTGCCAATAGATATGGGATTAAACATTCGGGGTGACTTAGTTATGTTTAAGTTTAGCCAATATAAATGGGATTAAAACATTCGGGGTGACTTAGTTATGTCTACGTTTAGCCAATAGAAATGGGATTAACATTTGGGATGACTTAGTTTTGGCCACGTTTAGCCAATAGAAATGGGATTAAACATTCGGGGTGACTTAGTTATGTCTACGTTTAGCCAATAGAAATGGGATAAAAACATTCGGGGTTACTTTGTAATGTCTACGTTTAGCCAAAAGAAATGGGATAAAAACATTCGGGGTGACTTAGTTATGTCTACGTATAGCCAATAGAAATGGGATTAAACATTCGGGGTGACTTAGTTATGTTTAAGTTTAGCCAATATAAATGGAATTAAAACATTCGGGGTGACTTAGTTATGTCTACGTTTAGCCAATAGAAATTGGATTAAACATTCGGGGTGACATAGTTATGTCTACGTTTAGCCAATAGAAATGGGATTAAAACATTCGGGATGACTTAGTTATGTCTACGTTTAGCCAATAGAAATGGGATTAAACATTCGGGGTGACTTAGTTATGTTTAAGTTTAGCCAATATAAATGGAATTAAAACATTCGGGGTGACTTAGTTATGTCTACGTTTAGCCAATAGAAATGGGATTAACATTTGGGATGACTTAGTTTTGGCCACGTTTAGCCAATAGAAATGGGATAAAAACATTCGGGATGACTTAGTTATGTCTACGTTTAGCCAATAGAAATGGAATTAAAACATTCGGGGTGACTTAGTTATGTCTACGTTTAGCCAATAAAAATGGGATAAAATCATTCGGGGTGACTTAGTTATGTCTACGTTTAGCCAATAGAAGTGGGATTAAAACATTCGGGGTGACTTAGTTATGTTTAAGTTTAGCCAATAGAAATGGGTTAAAAACATTCGGGATGACTTAGTTATGTCTACGTTTAGCCAATAGAAATGGGATAAAAACATTCGGGGTGACTTAGTTATATCTACGTTTAGCCAATAAAAATGGGATAAAATCATTCGGGGTGACTTAGTTATGTCTACGTTTAGCCAATAGAAGTGGGATTAAAACATTCGGGGTGACTTAGTTATGTTTAAGTTTAGCCAATAGAAATGGGATAAAAACATTCGGGATGACTTAGTTATGTTTAAGTTTAGCCAATAGAAATGGGATAAAATCATTCGGGGTGACTTAGTTATGTCTACGTTTAGCCAATAGAAATGGGATTAACATTTGGGATGACTTAGTTTTGGCCACGTTTAGCCAATAGAAATGGGATAAAAACATTCGGGATGACTTAGTTATGTCTACGGTTAGCCAATAGAAATGGGATAAAAACATTCGGGGTGACTTAGTTATGTCTACGTTTAGCCAATAGAAATGGGATTAACATTTGGGATGACTTAGTTTTGGCCACGTTTAGCCAATAGAAATGGGATAAAAACATTCGGGATGACTTAGTTATGTCTACGTTTAGCCAATAGAAATATTCTAAATGAGGGGCATAACCAAAATTAAAAGAAAAAACACAGGAAAAGTACTGATAAATAATCCCTTAATTTAATCAGTTATTAAATATTACATGCTTGTATATTTATCTTTAGTCTTGGCCAATGTAAGACGGCGACGGTGA
>CAXARO010001646.1:0-24701 GCA_963971305.1 Arcuatula senhousia
TAAAGAACTTTGGATTTCTCGCTTAGTGGAGCGGATATAGGGTAAAATATTTCACTTTGTGATAAAAGCATGAAATTTGGTATGATGGTGCCTAAAGTACTAAATATTAAGATAAGAACGTTGGCCATTTCAATTTCGGCCGTTTTCAAGATGGCCGCCATGAAATTCAAAATGGCGTCATTTCTTATTATTCTTTTGTATACAATTCATGGCTATAACTGTATTTTTTTTTATTTTAATTATTTATTCATGTTTTAAAGTTTATATAAGATTAACAGATACTAAAAAAACTCTAACACAGTTTTCGACGTTTCGGCCAACCGGCCTTCTTCATGAAATTTATTTTGGAATGACAACATGTTTTGGAAACTAGAACGTCATAAAAATAGCATTGTTACGTTACGTTATAAAAATAGAAAAATTGATAAGTAAAATGAAAGTAGAAAATGTTCTAGATGTTGTATTTAACATTGAGTCCGTACGGGTCTACGGTGTTTAATTTCTTCATCCAAAAAGATTCTCGAACTTCCCGTAATGTTGTTGTACCGTTAACCTTTTCGATGCCTATGACTCTCAAGTCGTCCACTGTATGATCTTGCTGAACGTCGAAAACTGTGTTAGAGTTTTTTTAGTATATGATATACAACCAGAGATTTTAAATAAGATTAACAGATATATATATATTAAGAAGTTTTGAATATTTACAGCTGCGCATGCGCTAAAGTTTGTCATAATTGCGGTATAATAATACAAATATTACATTTTGAATTACGAATTGCTTATTAGTTTTATGTTTACAGTTTTCAAACGACAAAAACGTAAAAAGATGTTGTAAAGTTATATATTTTCAGCAGTCGTATTAATTTTTCTAAAATAAGACAGTTATAGATATCAATAACAGCCAATTTCAAGATGGCTGTCGTTAAATTTTAAATAATGGTTTTTATATTCCTTTTGTACAATATGCCAGATTTTATGAAACATTAACTTTTCATTAGCGCTACAGGAGCTTGAATAAGACTCAAAAATGAATGTTAAGTAATTTATCACCACTCGTAAGAGGGTGGGCTATATTGCATACACCTTGTCCGTCTGTCCGTCCATCTGGCTGTTCATTACAAACTTTCAAAACATATTTTGGGGGCTTTTTCCGAAGGGATTGATTTTATATATTGTACACAATTTTAGCATGATGAGTTGGATCGTTCCACACCTTTTCAGACCAGTATCACATCTGATTCCTGTTTTCCGAGCTGTCTTAGAATTTTACGGAAAAAAAATGACAATTTTTCATTAGATTTCGTGGTTTCTACTAAGGCATTAGTTCCAAATTTGGTAGAGAGCTTTAGTATAATGAGTTGCAACGTGCCTTCTCTTTCCTGTAGGTCAGTCAGGCGTCCACTTTCTGTTTTCCGAATGGTCTGGTGGGGTATCCCAAGCATGACTAAGTGCAACACCTTCAAGTTTTAATCATGCGCATGATATTAAATCTTAAGCCAATGCATAAATATTAATTTTTATCTATATTTTATTAGTGTGAAAAATGCAAAATATTGTAAAAGGTAATTGTGACATTACCGACATAAAAGTGATTTTAGTTACAATAAGTCTATAGACGGACCTTTTGGGTTTTGAGAGGTTTAATGTAGGACTGATGATGATATTATAAGAAAAATGTCACCTGTAAGCTCACTACTTGAATATCTTCATTTACTCAGAGTATCAAGTACATTACATGTACAAGTCATACATTTTACTCAGAGTAACTAGTACATTACAAGTCATATATTTTACTCAGATTAACTAGTACATTACAAGTCATACATTTTATTCAAAGTAACTAGTTTATTACAAGTCATACATTTTACTCGGAGTAACTTGTACATTACTAGTCATACATGTCTGCTGTAGGTTTTGTTAAAGAGTCATTATCAATAATACAGATACAAAATTCTCAGCTTGCCAAACCAGAACAATCCATAGTTCTTAAAACAATAACGGTTGATATGAACGCAATATCATGAACACAAGATACATTCGTCAATTCATACATCGAGTTTGTTTTATAGGAACACTAAACTTTAGTGGGACAACTGGTATATCTTACTTTTCTGAGTTCACTTTCGTATTTTTGTGTGTTTTGCATGGCATATATTCTAGACTTCGTGAACACAACACAACTATTGACATTTTTGTAAATTATTGTATTTACAAAATATCCCAAGTGTTTTAAATTAAAAGCTGTTATTGTATTGCAAGTTTAAATGGTTTTGTAGTGAACAGGTGCCATAGTAGTCAGTCACTACCACAATATAAACCTTATAATCATTCTTTATTTAGTCTTACATGTACATTAACATTGAACATCATTATATTGTTTCTGATAGTAGCATTATGACAAGAAGCCTTATATAGGATGTAATAGGAGATTTTTAGTGTTTCAAATAAATTCCACATATTTTAGTATTAAAAGCAACTCACAGCTTTGAAGAAGGTATGTTTATACTTTTGGCATTTTATTTCCCCAAAGTATAACAAATACATTGATAAACCTTACATTTAATTTGTTTCCTAATATAGGTGTCAAATATCCAATAAAACAAGAAATTTAAATAGAAAGAGGTTTTTTTTTTTACAAAAAATTAAAAAAGAAATGGCGCCTTTTTAATTTCTTGACAGTCATATTGAAAATGGCCGAAATCAAGATGGTCAACTATGAATTCTGAACCATTATATATTGAGGAATGTTTGTTCAATATTTCATGCTTACACGTCATGTCCTTGGTTTTGTTTACTGGTTTTGATTCTGTCCTTGCGAACTTTGACATTCGAATGTCCCATTGATACCTCTGCTTCTTTTATCACGATGTGAAATATTTTTTGGGGTGGTAAAAATCAAGCTTAATGGTAACTCACAGCTTGGAAAACAGGGATTTCATACTCTTGGCATGCGCACTAACAAATGATTTGATAAACCTTACATTTGTCATTTCATGTCCAATAAAAACAAGAAATTAAAAATCAAAAAGTAAATATGCATTCATGATTAAATAGAAATGGCGATACGTTAATTTCGCGATGGCCATCTTGAAAATGGCCAAAATCAAGACGCCAACAATAAATTCTTAACCATTATATATTGAGGAATGTTTATACACAATTTCATGCTTTTATCACGATGTGAAATATTTTGGTGGAAAGTCAAGCTAAAACACAACTCACTGCTTGGAAAACAGGGATATTTATATTTTTGACATTGTATTGCGCATGCTCTCTAACAAATACTTTTATTAACCTGGCAATTATCTTTTGTTTCCTAATATAAGTGTCACTTGACCAATAAAAACAAGAAATTTAAAACAAAAAGTAGTTTTGTTAAAACGATTATAGAGAAATGGCGCAATTTTAATTTCGCGGCGGCCATCTTGAAAAAATCGGAAATCAAGATGGCCAACAACATATTGAAGAATGTTTAAACAAACTTTCATGCTTTTACCTCGATGTGAAATATTTTGGTGAAAAATCAAGTTTAAAGGCAACTCACAGCTAAGAAAACTTTGATATTTATACTTTTGACAATTAATTGCGCATGCGCACTAACAAATTAACTAATGAACCTTACATTTATGATTTGTTTCCTAAAATACGTGTCAATTGTCCAACAAAAACAAGAGATTAAAAAACAACAAGTAGTTTTGTAAAAAGGATTATATAGAAATGGCACCATTTTAATTTTGCGGCGGCAATCTTGAAAATGGCAGAAATCAAGATGGCCAACTATGAATTCTGAACCACTATATATTGAAGAATGTTTGTACAAAATTTCATGCTTTTATCACGATGTGAAATATTTTTGTGAAAAATAAAAGTTTAAAGGCAACTCACAGCTTGGAAAACTTGGATATTTATACTTTTGACAGTTAATTGCACATGCGCACTAACAAATTAACTAATTAACCTTACATTTATGATTTGTTTCCTCATATACGTGTCAATTGTCCAACAAAACAAGAGATTAAAAAACAACAAGTAGTTTTGTAAAAAAGATTAAAGAGAAATGGCACCATTTTAATTTTGCGGCGGCCATCTTGAAAATGGCGGAAATCAAGATGGCCAACTATGAATTCTGTACCGCTATATTATGTAGAATATTTGTACAAAATTTCATGCTTTTATCACGATGTGAAATATTTTGGTGAAAAATCAAGTTTATCCGCTCCACTATAATAAGAAAAATAAGAAACGGAGTAAAAACAATATGTCCCCGACGACACTTCGTGGTCGGGGACATAATAAGAAACGGAGTAAAAACAATATGTCCCCGACGACACTTCGTGGTCGGGGACATAATTAAAAACAAATTAAGGTTACCTTAGCCCTGATGTCTTCCATCATAATGTATGATAATAACACATTTTATAATGATTTACATTGTGTAAACGATCTTGAAAAGAATTATGAATACAAGAGCACTTAAGATCGTGCTTTTTTTTAAAAGTTTTTTTTTGAAAAGACGGGTCATAGAACTAAAAAGTGCATATTATATCTATGGTTCACGGTAGGTCCCGTGTCCGGCGACAGGAATGTTTTTTCGAGAGGCATTGTCCAGTTTTTTCGAGAGAGGTCCAGGTTTTTTCGCCTGTCCGTTTACAAAAAAATGCTTAAATTCTCAATTGTAAGTGAAACAAAACAAAAAAGAGGAATAAAAGTATTCAAAATGTCCGAATTATTACTTTTCTTCCAAAAAAGTCCATAAAAAAACATCAGTTAATGATTTATTAAAATTGACCAGGTTTTTTCGAGAGGCACAACAACTTGTCCGGTTTTTTCGAGAGGTGTCCTGGTTTTTTGAAAATTTTGACTAAAGAGAGGCACTGGATTTTGTGGAAACTTTACGACTTAAATGGAAACTAATATCCCTTCTACTCAATAAACATACATTTAAACACATTACATGCAAATACCAAGTTTGTTACTAACTTTAAAGCATAAGTAGGCTGCCCAAATGCATTATCTTTGAAGACTAAATTAGTAATTTGACAAAATTAGTTTTATGGTACATTTGTACATTTGTGACTTTCTTGATGTGCTTTAATAAATTGCCGGTTTCAAAAAGAGCGATTGTTACGGTGGGCAAAATTTGGAAAGTTGCAATCTTGTTTTGTGCCTTTTCAAGTCTTTGAAACTATAAAATCTACATGTATGTCAGAAACAAAAAAATACAAAAAGAGCATATTCCACTGGTGCATTCTGTTATTTCAAGAGTTTAAGGGTACTTTGGAATATGGGATATTAACATAATTATTCCCTTGGAGATACGGGATATTTGAGGCAAAATAAACTGGGATATATAATATTTAAATCTATTCTATTTACAGGGATATGGGATAAGAAACAACTTCTATTTTGGATACGGGATATTTGATAAAAACATTAGGGAATATGAGATATTGGAACCCCTTAACGTATGCATATGTATGTAAAGATACAGAAACTTAAATAGCATTTGAATCTCATACTCTTATGTATGTTGTATGTCCAGTCGACACTATTTCAGTCATAATCAGCAGGACAAGAGCTAATTGAAACACCAAAATGAATTCTGTAGACCCACCCAGGACACAGACCCATGTATGTCATTCAAAGGACCCACCCATGCATGACCACCAACCAGAAGTAAAACGAATCAACTCACAAGATAGGACAATGTACACTTAACGCATCATAGGCCAATGCATCCAGAAATTGACGAAATCCTTCCTCAAAAGTTTCGCATAAATAGGAACCCTTCCATGTGGTGACTGACAATGAAGAACCCTTTCCCGAAATGAGGTCATACTAGATGGAACATCTACCTGTGTGGGATATAGCCAACTCTTACCCAGTTTCACATAACCATCCTTTATCTGGCGATGCTGAATCCTGTTTGAACCTTTACTCACTGAGAGAGAGAGAAGCGGGGTTGGAGAGGGAAACAAAGGATCTGTAAATTTTGAAGATCACTGGAAAAGGGAAGAGGCGGGTAAGTGTGGAAAATTTAGCCTGTGGCGGTGCACAATGGGATATGTTACGTGCACGAACCTTGGAACTCTCCACACACGTTGGTCCAATATGGTTTACGGTCAAGTTTCCGCATTTGTATAGCCTGATGAACCGGCATTTATTTTGACAGGGCTGCCCCATTCAACCACCTGTGGCACACATTCCAGTCGCTTTGTGGGCTAAGCGGCCTGGAAAGATGACAGGTTTTTGAGCGCTCTTTAGTAGACTTTTACCGACAAGCTTAGCGCTGCTTCTAACCTATTCGCCTCCCAGGTCCCGCACGGGAGCATATTCTTGTGAAGTTTTTTTGTTGAAACTATAATACATATGCGTAAAAATTAAGACGTACTGAAAAGGCACTCGAGTCTTATATAATCCTTGATAAAACAGCAGACATGAAAGAAGACGACTCTATGATACAAACAAACACATCCAAGAAACAACTACAAGTCAAATTAAAAGAAGGTAGTCCAGGAACTGTAAGCATTTTCTGCTTGTCGCAACACATACATTTTGTTTCCAGTCAATTATTCAAGGAGGCTATTTTCAATTTATAACAGTTGGCAGTTATGCTTAGACAATAAATTAATGGGTTCTGGTTGTAGGCGTCAATTATATGTGCCTGCCTGTTTATATAGGCTATATAAGGTTGAATTCTTGACTTTAACTGACGTATTCTTGTCCAAAACCCTTGAAATGATAGTACCGTATTCTTATTTTTTTTTAAACAACATACAATGTCTTTTAAAATATGATTTAAGAGGTAAACAACACGCACAACTTGTCTATCTAAAGTATGAAAAAACCTGGACCTCTCTTGCAAAAACCTGGACGCCTCTTGAAAAAGCCTGGACATGTATTTTATCTTAATTTAGAAATATGTAAGACGCAACTTTTCGGCATCAATGTTCAGGATGCCATAATATAACATTGATGTTCACTTATAATGGTTATCAATCTCATTCAATATATTTGTCTTTTAAGGGGCGGAAAATGCAAAAAGGTAAAAAATTCAAAAAACAGCCCACAATTTTATTTAGGAATCACATTTTTTTAATAGGAATTGGTGTTGTTATACAATATGATAATACTAAAATATGCCTACCCGTTGGTAGCATTTTTTCTTCGCTTTCAGTTAAAAATCACTAAATATCACCAATAGTGGAGCGGATAAACTTGATTTTTCACCAAAATATTTCACATCGTGATAAAAGCATGAAATTTTGTACAAATATTCTACATAATATAGCGGTACAGAATTCATAGTTGGCCATCTTGATTTCCGCCATTTTCAAGATGGCCGCCGCAAAATTAAAATGGTGCCATTTCTCTTTAATCTTTTTTACAAAACTACTTGTTGTTTTTTAATCTCTTGTTTTGTTGGACAATTGACACGTATATGAGGAAACAAATCATAAATGTAAGGTTAATTAGTTAATTTGTTAGTGCGCATGTGCAATTAACTGTCAAAAGTATAAATATCCAAGTTTTCCAAGCTGTGAGTTGCCTTTAAACTTTTATTTTTCACAAAAATATTTCACATCGTGATAAAAGCATGAAATTTTGTACAAACATTCTTCAATATATAGTGGTTCAGAATTCATAGTTGGCCATCTTGATTTCTGCCATTTTCAAGATTGCCGCCGCAAAATTAAAATGGTGCCATTTCTATATAATCCTTTTTACAAAACTACTTGTTGTTTTTTAATCTCTTGTTTTTGTTGGACAATTGACACGTATTTTAGGAAACAAATCATAAATGTAAGGTTCATTAGTTAATTTGTTAGTGCGCATGCGCAATTAATTGTCAAAAGTATAAATATCAAAGTTTTCTTAGCTGTGAGTTGCCTTTAAACTTGATTTTTCACCAAAATATTTCACATCGAGGTAAAAGCATGAAAGTTTGTTTAAACATTCTTCAATATGTTGTTGGCCATCTTGATTTCCGATTTTTTCAAGATGGCCGCCGCGAAATTAAAATTGCGCCATTTCTCTATAATCGTTTTAACAAAACTACTTTTTGTTTTAAATTTCTTGTTTTTATTGGTCAAGTGACACTTATATTAGGAAACAAAAGATAATTGCCAGGTTAATAAAAGTATTTGTTAGAGAGCATGCGCAATACAATGTCAAAAATATAAATATCCCTGTTTTCCAAGCAGTGAGTTGTGTTTTAGCTTGACTTTCCACCAAAATATTTCACATCGTGATAAAAGCATGAAATTGTGTATAAACATTCCTCAATATATAATGGTTAAGAATTTATTGTTGGCGTCTTGATTTTGGCCATTTTCAAGATGGCCATCGCGAAATTAACGTATCGCCATTTCTATTTAATCATGAATGCATATTTACTTTTTGATTTTTAATTTCTTGTTTTTATTGGACATGAAATGACAAATGTAAGGTTTATCAAATCATTTGTTAGTGCGCATGCCAAGAGTATGAAATCCCTGTTTTCCAAGCTGTGAGTTACCATTAAGCTTGATTTTTACCACCCCAAAAAATATTTCACATCGTGATAAAAGAAGCAGAGGTATCAATGGGACATTCGAATGTCAAAGTTCGCAAGGACAGAATCAAAACCAGTAAACAAAACCAAGGACATGACGTGTAAGCATGAAATATTGAACAAACATTCCTCAATATATAATGGTTCAGAATTCATAGTTGACCATCTTGATTTCGGCCATTTTCAATATGACTGTCAAGAAATTAAAAAGGCGCCATTTCTTTTTTAATTTTTTGTAAAAAAAAAAACCTCTTTCTATTTAAATTTCTTGTTTTATTGGATATTTGACACCTATATTAGGAAACAAATTAAATGTAAGGTTTATCAATGTATTTGTTATACTTTGGGGAAATAAAATGCCAAAAGTATAAACATACCTTCTTCAAAGCTGTGAGTTGCTTTTAATACTAAAATATGTGGAATTTATTTGAAACACTAAAAATCTCCTATTACATCCTATATAAGGCTTCTTGTCATAATGCTACTATCAGAAACAATATAATGATGTTCAATGTTAATGTACATGTAAGACTAAATAAAGAATGTTTATAAGGTTTATATTGTGGTAGTGACTGACTACTATGGCACCTGTTCACTACAAAACCATTTAAACTTGCAATACAATAACAGCTTTTAATTTAAAACACTTGGGATATTTTGTAAATACAATAATTTACAAAAATGTCAATAGTTGTGTTGTGTTCACGAAGTCTAGAATATATGCCATGCAAAACACACAAAAATACGAAAGTGAACTCAGAAAAGTAAGATATACCAGTTGTCCCACTAAAGTTTAGTGTTCCTATAAAACAAACTCGATGTATGAATTGACGAATGTATCTTGTGTTCATGATATTGCGTTCATATCAACCGTTATTGTTTTAAGAACTATGGATTGTTCTGGTTTGGCAAGCTGAGAATTTTGTATCTGTATTATTGATAATGACTCTTTAACAAAACCTACAGCAGACATGTATGACTAGTAATGTACAAGTTACTCCGAGTAAAATGTATGACTTGTAATAAACTAGTTACTTTGAATAAAATGTATGACTTGTAATGTACTAGTTAATCTGAGTAAAATATATGACTTGTAATGTACTAGTTACTCTGAGTAAAATGTATGACTTGTACATGTAATGTACTTGATACTCTGAGTAAATGAAGATATTCAAGTAGTGAGCTTACAGGTGACATTTTTCTTATAATATCATCATCAGTCCTACATTAAACCTCTCAAAACCCAAAAGGTCCGTCTATAGACTTATTGTAACTAAAATCACTTTTATGTCGGTAATGTCACAATTACCTTTTACAATATTTTGCATTTTTCACACTAATAAAATATAGATAAAAATTAATATTTATGCATTGGCTTAAGATTTAATATCATGCGCATGATTAAAACTTGAAGGTGTTGCACTTAGTCATGCTTGGGATACCCCACCAGACCATTCGGAAAACAGAAAGTGGACGCCTGACTGACCTACAGGAAAGAGAAGGCACGTTGCAACTCATTATACTAAAGCTCTCTACCAAATTTGGAACTAATGCCTTAGTAGAAACCACGAAATCTAATGAAAAATTGTCATTTTTTTTCCGTAAAATTCTAAGACAGCTCGGAAAACAGGAATCAGATGTGATACTGGTCTGAAAAGGTGTGGAACGATCCAACTCATCATGCTAAAATTGTGTACAATATATAAAATCAATCCCTTCGGAAAAAGCCCCCAAAATATGTTTTGAAAGTTTGTAATGAACAGCCAGATGGACGGACAGACGGACAAGGTGTATGCAATATAGCCCACCCTCTTACGAGTGGTGATAAATTACTTAACATTCATTTTTGAGTCTTATTCAAGCTCCTGTAGCGCTAATGAAAAGTTAATGTTTCATAAAATCTGGCATATTGTACAAAAGGAATATAAAAACCATTATTTAAAATTTAACGACAGCCATCTTGAAATTGGCTGTTATTGATATCTATAACTGTCTTATTTTAGAAAAATTAATACGACTGCTGAAAATATATAACTTTACAACATCTTTTTACGTTTTTGTCGTTTGAAAACTGTAAACATAAAACTAATAAGCAATTCGTAATTCAAAATGTAATATTTGTATTATTATACCGCAATTATGACAAACTTTAGCGCATGCGCAGCTGTAAATATTCAAAACTTCTTAATATATATATATCTGTTAATCTTATTTAAAATCTCTGGTTGTATATCATATACTAAAAAAACTCTAACACAGTTTTCGACGTTCAGCAAGATCATACAGTGGACGACTTGAGAGTCATAGGCATCGAAAAGGTTAACGGTACAACAACATTACGGGAAGTTCGAGAATCTTTTTGGATGAAGAAATTAAACACCGTAGACCCGTACGGACTCAATGTTAAATACAACATCTAGAACATTTTCTACTTTCATTTTACTTATCAATTTTTCTATTTTTATAACGTAACGTAACAATGCTATTTTTATGACGTTCTAGTTTCCAAAACATGTTGTCATTCCAAAATAAATTTCATGAAGAAGGCCGGTTGGCCGAAACGTCGAAAACTGTGTTAGAGTTTTTTTAGTATCTGTTAATCTTATATAAACTTTAAAACATGAATAAATAATTAAAATAAAAAAAATACAGTTATAGCCATGAATTGTATACAAAAGAATAATAAGAAATGACGCCATTTTGAATTTCATGGCGGCCATCTTGAAAACGGCCGAAATTGAAATGGCCAACGTTCTTATCTTAATATTTAGTACTTTAGGCACCATCATACCAAATTTCATGCTTTTATCACAAAGTGAAATATTTTACCCTATATCCGCTCCACTATTATTATACTTTTTTCTTTTTCTTCCGTCAACCTGATGCACGAACTTGTCCGACTATCTCCTCGGACAAAGGTGGACCGATCGATTTGAAACTTGGAGGGGTGATAGGTCCCAAGGTCCTACAGTGTTTTTTGCGATTTATAATTTCAAAATGGCCGCCATTTCCAAGATGGCCGCCAAAAACCGAAAAACTATTACCTTATTTTTCTTGGAAACCACATGATGAAATTCAACGAAACTTGGTATACATGTTCAGAAACATAATTGGAAACTTTTTGGGCAAAAAAAAATTTCGCGAGTGGCAGCCATTTTGAAAAAGGGCCGAAAAAGAGCGAAAAATGTAAACATTGTCCGATTTCAACGAAACTTGGTATAGAGGGTATATGGGTGATGGCGATTCACGGCACATTGTCGGAATTTCCATATTGGTCGCCATTTTTAAGATGGCCGCCGAAAATGGTAAAAACTGTAAAAATTGTCCGATTTCAATGAAACTTGGTATACAGGGTATATGGGTGATGGCGACTGACGGCACATTGTTTGAATTTCTGTAATGGCCGCCATTTTCAAGATGGCCGCCGGAAATCGCAAAAAAAATGTAAACATTGTTCGATTTCAACGAAACTTGGTATACAGGATATATGGGTGATGGCGACTCACAGCGCATTGTCGGAATTTCCGTAATGGCTGCCATTTTCAAGATGGGCGCCGAAAATCGCGAAAAATGTAAACATTGTTCAATTTTAACGAAACTTGGTACACAGGGTATATGGGTGATGGCGACTCACGGCGCATTGTCGGAAATCTGTTGAAGAGGACAGACATTATATGAGAACGGGAGGGGACATCCCACGTTTCGGGAAACGTAAATTTTAATTTTTCTTATTATTATACTTTTTTCTTTTTCTTCCGTCAACCTGATGCACGAACTTGTCCGACTATCTCCTCGGACAAAGGTGGACCGATCGATTTGAAACTTGGAGGGGTGATAGGTCCCAAGGTCCTACAGTGTTTTTTGCGATTTATAATTTCAAAATGGCCGCCATTTCCAAGATGGCCACCAAAAACCGAAAAACTATTACCTTATTTTTCTTGGAAACCACATGATGAAATTCAACGAAACTTGGTATACATGTTCAGAAACATAATTGGAAATTTTTTTGGGTAAAAAAAAATTTCGCGAGTGGCAGCCATTTTGAAAAAGGGCCGAAAAAGAGCGAAAAATGTAAACATTGTCCGATTTCAACGAAACTTGGTATAGAGGGTATATGGGTGATGGCGATTCACGGCACATTGTCGGAATTTCCATATTGGTCGCCATTTTTAAGATGGCCGCCGAAAATGGCGAAAACTGTAAAAATTGTCCGATTTCAATGAAACTTGGTATACAGGGTATATGGGTGATGGCGACTGACGGCACATTGTTTGAATTTCTGTAATGGCCGCCATTTTCAAGATGGCCGCCGGAAATCGCAAAAAATGTAAACATTGTCCGATTTCAACGAAACTTGGTATACAGGATATATGGGTGATGGCGACTCACAGCGCATTGTCGGAATTTCCGTAATGGCTGCCATTTTCAAGATGGGCGCCGAAAATCGCGAAAAATGTAAACATTGTTCAATTTTAACGAAACTTGGTACACAGGGTATATGGGTGATGGCGATTCACGGCGCATTGTCGGAAATCTGTTGAAGAGGACAGACATTATATGAGAACGGGAGGGGACATCCCACGTTTCGGGAAACGTAAATTTTAATTTAATTTGATTTACATTTATATTTTTCAAATATTACAAAATGTACATGTCGCAAGTATAAGGAATAAATCTGTTTAAAATAAAATCAATTTTAATATTGCACCGAATGCATACATTTAAAGATTTAAAATAAATATTATAAAATTATCTTTATCTTCCGAAAAGTTGCCATAAGAAGGGGCAATTTTGTTCTAAAAAATGTTTGTATCCCACACCGCACAATACACATAGATATGGCCAGCAAGCTCTAACTTTCTTCGTTCACAGCATTATTTCTCATAGTCAGGACATATCAGGAAAATACTTAATAAACAGGTTAAACAGAACTGCTTTTTAAAAATATACAAAACATATAATTATCATAACTCCAACATTTTTTATCCGATTTTCGTGATTCTTTTAAGATTCTGTTTGTAATTTGTGTAGCTCGAAGACAGTGGTTGATAGTCCGAGGTCACAAGCAGATAGCCGCTGTTTTTGGAGCTTGGTAATTTGTATGGCTATCACCATAATACACTTTATCTAGCTACCTGTTAACTAATACCTGAGTTTGCAGTGACATTAACGATAGGGTTGCGTCGCACTGTTGTGTCAATGACTTTCAGTCGACAAGTTGGACAGTAAGATTAGGTGGTCCACTCTGCGTTTTTGTAGTCGGTACACAAAGTGGTTTTCCGATAAGGCGCTAAAAGATCATCGTCTATATATTTTCTTCGGAGGCTCAATGTGATATTAGCAAGACTCATCGTTGCTATTTTCAAGTAGTAGCTCCTTTTATATCATAACTCCATGCTTATATAGAATGCATAAAAAAAAATATATAGGGTAGATTACTCGTGATACAGAAAAAAGGCAATACATTACATTACAAATGTTATTATTATAGTCAGTTTTATTTAAGAAAACAAATTTGACTTTCAATAAAGGTATCATTATTATTTATCGGTTATGAGACAGAGTCAGATCTGAATTTTATCCTGATTCATCAGCAGTGCAGAAAACAAATGTATATCAAGTAAAATCCGTAACAACTGTTGCAATATTAGGTCTAAGAATAAGGCATGTTGCTTCTATACAGTTCAAATATACTTCATACTAACACCAACTTTCCACAGGGAATTTTCACAGAAAAAAAGCAACGTTACGGTTGTATTCATCCTCAAATGATCCGTACTTATCCCCGTAATTGAATGTGTCTATCACAGCACACAGCATCGAGAACACGGACGTTTTTCATCCATATGTATGTCTTATTGGGTGATTTAATTGACAGAATTCATCCGTAACTCGGCCTTCAATTTGTTTTCATTAAACATGTTAAAGTCATATGCATAATTGATAGGCGGTTTCCACAAAATTTAAAGAGAAATTTTATGTTCAAAATACTGATGCTTTAACAGATGGTTTTACATGTAACCATAACAGAAAATAAATGAGTAGAAGGAAATTACGGTTGCTTCATTACAGTCATGACAGTGTGCATGAAATATTCGTTTTACGGATGGGAAATGGATAAATTAAAAACTATCTGTACCTAATTTTTGGGTACATCACCGAGACCAAGAAGACTGTTTTTAAAATTTGTAACATGGTACAAACAAAAATGACTTGCTTTGAAAATACTCACCATTGCCCGAATACGCAACCAACATCATAGAAATGCCCAGAGGTGAAGTGCTGCAGGATCATTACCATCTAGACATGCTAGATCTCCCAAATCAACACTGTGTGCGTAGAAGTTAAAGTAAAAAGAAAACGATGAGAACAAAACAATTTTATTTGACATTTGTTGCGCCTTAGCCATTGAACAACAATAGAATGATTAAATATCCATATTTGCGGTTTTTAGTGCACCCGGAAATAAAAAGTCAAAATGACTCGTCAATGCATTTTGCTTCACTAAATTTTGTTTACCCATAAATTCTATTAAAAAGGTAAAAATGGAAGTCCATTTATTTTGTTAATTTTTGTTAGCGGGTGATTATAACCATGAGAAATATTAGTGGTGTTATCTTTTTTTTTATTTAAGAAACTACAGTGCAACCAGAAACTACAGTGCAACCAGAAACTACAGTGCAAACAGAAACCACAGTGCAAACAGAAACTACAGTGCAAACAGAAACTACAGTGCAAACAGAAACTACAGTGCAAACAGAAATTACAGTGCAACCAACAACTATAACAATCCCAGACACAACTACGATAGCGACAATACCATCTTCCAGTTATACACCAGCCCCCTCTGTGTCCGAGCCTACAAGCTGCATGTGTCCTTGTGAGAAAGTAGGGCATAAATGGGGTCATATTGTTGGTCGTAACTATACCATTGACCAAATAAAAGAGCTAATCAAAGACGATTTAGCAGAGATAAAGAGAGAACTAAGTATAAATACCGAACAATTGTCTTCGTCTAAAAATAAGAAGAAATCTGCTCCAGATAACAGGAAATCGTCTGCTAGCGTAGGTGTTATAATGCTGTGTATACCTTTTGCGTTTATATTCATAATTGATTGTACAAGAATTTGTATAAAATAAAATCATCATTAAAACAAAATTTGTTTTCGCGTAGTAGTTTTTGTGTTTGCGTGTTTTCACCCCTATTAAAGTGCGAATCGAGAAATTCTCAATTGCTGCTAGTGGCTGGTATTTCCTGCTGCTTAAATTTGATTGTTGGATGAACAATCGGAATGACGACAAATTCTCCTTTAAGGTGGCTCGGGGCTTTTCTACTGAGCATCTTTTTGCACATATTGGTATTTTGTATAAAATTGATAAATTAACTGGATATTTCAGACAAAAACTATATATTATAATGTATTTTAACAAATTAAGAGCAATTGTAATACAAAAAAGGTCTTTTTAATAATTTTAAGAATTTCCTGTACTAAATCAAAGGGAGATAATTTATATAGAATAAATAGGAAACTTATCAATTTTAGTGAATATCTTGAAAAAAAATGAACGGTGACCCTAATTTTTTCATACAATTTCGAAGAGCTTTAGAAAAGGGACTTTCATGCAGATTTTGAGCTGATTCTATAGTAGGAGTTCTTCTTTAGGTGCCTCTACAGCTTTTTCCCCTTTATATTCTATAAAAAAAATATTGAAATTTTGCTATTTTTAGAAAGCTGCTAGAGCTTTAAAATGAACGGCGACCCCCTCTTTTTATTTAATATTTTTTTATCTATGCATTAAGGTCTATCAATGTGCCAAAATTAAATTATAGTAGAATTCTAATAGCCCTGAGACACCTAAAGGTTAACAAACTTACTGACACTGTTTTATGAAAAGAGAATGACTTTGAAATTAATATTTGATTTACTAAGAATCGTTATTGATGTAAAATGCGATAGATAAAATTTCACATTTGATATTAATACACAACAGACCAAAAATTGAAATTCTCGCGGTTTAAGTTATCATAATTTGCATCTTTATTATAATAAGTGTTACACCTTAATGCAAATATTACCAATTAATATTCACGTATAATTGTCTATCCATTCATTCGCATTCTGATCTTGCATTACAATCCAAAAACGGTATGTTTATGTTGCTGTTAATGCTAGTAAGCAGTTGCTGTTAATGCGAGTATAAGTATAATCTGCTTTTTTATGATCTAACAACATGTCATTCATACGAAGCCTAATATCAGGAAAATAAATTTTGGAAGGCTAAATGACATCATATATTTGAAAAATAAAATGAAATTGAAAATAGCCCGTTATCCAGCAAAAAAACTTACAATTCATTCGCTAACCTCACATATTGTCATTCATATTTTGTTTGAAAATTAACAAATAATGGAAAAACATATTGTAAATTGATGATTAAAGAACTACACACACATAGCACAATAACTTCCGATTTGGAGGTTATAATTACACATACTTCAAATACGCTGATTTTCAAAAAAAAAGTGTAAGTTGAACATTTCTCTTTTTAGATGGCAAATATTCCTACTATCCATACAAATCAGACAATTTTGGCGATTCAATACAATTTTAGTACATCTTTGTTAATTGGAAATAAAATGCAAAATTACAATACAAAAACAAATGTGTTTTACTTTTTTAGTAAAGTCTATATGTTTTACTCTGAAACTTGCAAGTTCTTTCACTTCAGAAGTTTTACGGTCGTCATTAGCAGTTGGTTGATCGGTACGTTATTTCAATTTCTCAAATAAAATCTGATATCTTTCCATGACCATATCTATCCAATTTAGACTTTACCATGGGAAGCACGGCAGGTGACTATCATCCTCACTAGCCAAGGGTTCGATTCCGCATACCTCTTTTCACGAAAAGGAGAAGGCGGATTTGAATCCTTGGCTAGCGAAGATGGGTGACTTAATAATAGCAGACATCGTTCACCCTTCCGGAGCACCTAGATGTACCCCTTCTCTATTTTATGTGTGGGGTCTGTTGCTCACGGTTGATTTTGTTGTATGAATTAACTCTTACGGATATTTCTAAAGTCCTATCTCTTGCTTTGACTACTATGAAAGAATTTATTATTCGATACTGGGAAATGGTATTTGAAATCAGTGGTATAAATCATTTTTGGAGTGAGAAAAATTCGCTCGATGTTTTAGACAAACTTCGTGCTTTTGAAGGTACTTACCATACAGTTGAAAGGTACGATTTTTCTACTTTGTACACATACCTTCCCCACTAAGTTATTGAAAAAACAATTTGAATTTCTGGTTAAATGGTGTTTCGATAAATCTAAAAGTGACTATATCTGCTCTAAAGTTTCTCAATTATTTAAAAAAATGTTTTTTTAGCAACGAGACGCATAAAGGTTACGTCAATTGGACTGAGGCAGAAATGATAACTGCTCTGAATTATCGTTTGGACAACATTTATATTCGTTTTAGGAGAACAACTTATCGCCAAGTCATTGGTATCCCTATGGGAACTAATTGTGCTCAATTTATTGCTGACCTTTTCGTATATTGTTATGAATCCCAATCTATGGCGAACCTTAAAAAAGACCCCAACAGACAATATCTTATTAAAACTTTTAATTATACATTCAGATATTTAGACGACATTCTTTCACTAAACAATTCCACATTTCTAATTTTATTACGGAAATATATCCCAAGGAATTTACTTTGAATAAATCTAAGCTTACCGGCGATAGATCCCATTTTTATATCTCGATTTAAGTATCACCAATCATGGAAAATTACACACTAATATATATGATAAACGGGATTACTTTTTATTTCCTATTGTTAATTTTCCTTTTCTAGAGGGAGATGTACCACTTGCTCTATCTTACGGGGTATATATTTCACAGTTGGTAAGATATGCTCGGATTTGCAGTGGTGTGTCTAATTTTAATGGGGAAAAAAACGGTGTATTACAAAAAAATACCAAAACAAGGATATCGTTACCACAAATAGTGAAGCTGTTTACTAGGGAAGTCTGCTTCATATCTAGATCTGCATTTTGAAATTGACTGTCAAGGAACACTTTCAACAAAGCTCTATGACAAACGTGATGACTTCAACTTTCCAATGGTCAACTTTCCCTTCTTGTGTAGCAACGTTCCGTGCGCTCCAGCTTATGGGGTTTACGTATCTCAATTGATTCGTTACTCTACAGCGTGCAGGACTTAAATCGATTTCCATAGCAGAGCGTCACGTCTGACACAAGGGTAATGTTGCTCCTCGGTTGTTGTCTTCACTCAAGAAATTTTACGGAAGACATCATGCACTTATAGACAAATATGGGATTTCGATCTGTCAGATAAGTGCAGATGTTGGTTTGTCAAAGGGTTTTGTTTTGTCTTCTTTTACCGGACTTGACACACTGAATTGACTGTTGGCAATGCGACGGGTGTGCTATAGCAAGCAGGAACTGCTTACTCTTCCGGAGCACCCGAGTTCACTCTAGTTTCGACTTTAGTTCGCGTTGTTGATTGATATTCAGTTTTTTCGTGTTTCCATGTTTTACATGTTGTCTGTTTTTGTCCCGTTCTTGTTGGTGTTCACTGAATTTTTATATGCTCTTTCGGACTTTAAACATTCGGATACCTTATTGGTACCTCTGCTTCTTTATCATGAATACCATTACCTTAATGAAAAATTTAACTGTACACGTCGAATTTTGATTGTGAAGGGAATATTCAATCCCGATTTCTACGGTAATGTTGTTTATAAAGCAAATGAATTTAAAAACAATCCTTTGGGAATGAAAAATTGGCTTAAAAGTTTATTGAATAAAGGTTATGTAATGGAAATTTTAGTAAAATCTTTGAATTTAGTCGTCTTTGGTAAAAATATTGATAATTTGATACTTATTTAAAAATGTTATTGCTTTTTTTTTATACTTTTTTAAACTTATGTAATTTTTTAGCAATACAGCGGTCAAGTGTGTCGGCGGTTTTGTGTAATGATGCATCATCAGATCATAAATAGTTTGACGTGTTGTGTCGGATTTAAAATCGACATACTTTTTTATTCATCGGTCGATATATTTTTCTTAGCTAGCTGTCAATAACTTTGAGTGTTCTCAAGAGAGTATCTCAACGTCCCGTTAACTACTTGTCCTTTTGTCTCAGGTATTCTCTTGTTGAATTGATCTTCTATCGATTTGATTTTTTGTGAGTGTTAGTTTGTGTTTTGTTATTGATTATCAATAGAAGGAAGGTTGGTGCCAAAAAACTAGTTTAACCCCGCCACGTTTTTAATGTGCCTGTCTTAAGCCAGGACTCTTTATTAAAGCTTATGTTTGTATTTAGTCGAATGGAAGTTAATGTTGGTTTTTTTTTGTACAGAACAGATTCTTTCATTGCACTTTAGGATTGGGCTTGAAGCACATGTAGTTTATTTTCAATCCAGGGCCCATTGAATAACAGCAAGCAGCGACCACTGGTCACATTGAAGGCTGCTGGCTGTTTTCCAATGTGGATTTTTAAAATTTACGTTTATATTGTAGGTTGTGTCGCGTACACTTATTCCACATCTCATTTTCTTCTATCATATAGAAATCTTTATTTCTATTCGTAGAGACAACGCCACGTGACATGTAATATTTCACTGGGTCAATCGGTAAGACTTGGGTGGCATGGTAAGGTCACCCGATCGTGAGATATTACTGGAATATGTGTTGGAAAGACACAGTTTACATATTTCCAAAATTTGACAACGTTTGGCTGTTTCTTTAACAATTGATAAATTTATCTGTTTGGTCATTGTTGTAATATTTTTTGGCATTTTTTTTTTATCAAATGTAATATTCTACCGGTTTTCCAAGTTTTCTACTCCTAGCGTGTCTGATGAAGGTTAATCCAGAAAAGCGCTTCACACGCAGTGAAATTTTGCTTTTGTACATTTATTAAAATCATTTCTATATGTGGATCGTGTCTTTTTTGGCACATATTCCATATTCTTTCGTTTTTAATATACCACGTAACATCTTATGTTTTTGTTGTTTAATTTTCGAGTAACTTAAATGTTAATATTCGATATAATATTACAGTTATCACCCTAGTTGGTGTGTGACCCAGAGCGTCTTTCCCTCGAAAAAAAGGTAACCCTCAGGGCAAGCCCTCGGGTGACCTTACTTTTTCGGTAAAGAAGCATCTGGGTCACACACCAATTGGGTGATAATTGTATAATATACTTTAGAAGTCCATCGTTTAACCTATAATACCACCCTAAGGGTTATAAACACTCACTAGGTATGAAAATGACCTCGGAGATGCTAGTGGTGAATTATTCAATTGAAGAGAAAATCAATTTGTATTCATGGTATTCGGATCTAAACTTGTAAAACTGTATCAAAGAAGTTAAATAAGAAATATCAAGAACAGAAATGAATTAATAATCATTTTAAATAATTTTAATTCAAATTTTATCATTGTTCTTTATTTTTTAATGTCACTGTGTAATATGATATGTACGGAAGCTTATTAGGGACACGCATAAAAAAAATTTTTCTCGCCGCGGCGAGTTACTATCTCGCCTCGGCGACTTATTATCTCGCCCCGGCGAGTTACTATCTCGCCCCGGCGAGTTACTATCTCGCCCCGGCGAGTTGCTATCTCGCCTCGGCGACTTGCTATCTCGCCCCGGCGACTTACTATCTCGCCTCGGCGAATTACTATCTCGCCCCGGCGAGTTACTATCTCGCCTCGGCGACTTACTATCTCGCCCCGGCGAGTTACTATCTCGCCTCGGCGACTTACTATCTCGCCCCGGCGAGTTACTATCTCGCCCCGGCGAGTTACTATCTCGCCTCGGCGACTTACTATCTCGCCTCGCCACCGGGAGATCATAAGTCGCCGGGTCCAGATAGTAACTTGCCGGGGCGAGATAATAGGTCGCAGAGGCGAGATAGTAACTCGCCGGGGCGAGATAGTAAGTCGCCGGGGCGAGATAGTAACTCGCCGGGGCGAGATAGTAACTCGCCGGGGCGAGATAGTAACTCGCCGGGGCGAGATAGTAACTCGCCGGGGCGAGATAATAACTCGCCGGGGCGAGATAATAAGTCGCCGAGGCGAGATAGTAACTCGCCGCGGCGAGAAAAAAATTTTTTATGCGTGTCCCTAATAAGCTTCCGTAGATATGCTTATAAATAATAAAAAAAAATTTGCTAATTTACACGTTTTGAGGTAAAAAAAAGTACCAAGCAGTAACAATGAAAAAAAAATATATTGTTACTTTCATAAAAACAGGTCCCCATCCGTGGCCCAATTTATATTTTACTTTGACCTCCGGTGTCAGATAACAATGCATTTTTCCTATTGTTACTTTTCAGGTAAATCCAAGTAATCGTAGCAAGTTTTTTCGCAATAACCAAGTCAATTTTTCATTGATATTTTAGACTTACTGATGATAGATTTTATTGGTGATGTAATTTCAATCATTTTTTGTATGTTGCGTTTTTTATCGAGTATATTTCAGTTATTGATTTTTTTTTATTTTGTATAAGCAAATCGCCCGTTCTACGCTAAGAGGGACACGAAAAATGGCAAATTTCTTAAAAAATGAAATTATTCTTTTGTATTTTTTGTTTGCGTCTTTCGATTTCAAATCATTTTAGGAAATAATATATAAAAATTTAGCAACACCACTTTCTCCGGATTAAAAATATCAAAGAGAGAAAATTGCATGCATTTTGCACTGAAAACTTTACTTTGACGTTATTCAAAGTTATAACGCCCAGAAGATGTCGTTACGTAAAGCACACCCGATTTTCCCCGATTTTGACACATATTTTGTCCATATTTTCTGTGATATTGCACACAGGATCAACATTTAAACTGTTTTTTTTTAAGGAACCACAGTGTAATTATATTATAGAAATTTTGAATATTAACTGCAAAGTAAAGATAATGGCGTTACGTAAAACACACTTTTTTCTGATCAAGACTTAGTGTAAGACAATTAAAATTATTTATAGCCATAAACAATTTTTATTTGTTTTAAATGTTCTCATAAGATTTATAAAACATGCTCTTTTATCACTTTTGTCAAGGCGTCATTTCATTATGATCAGTTATATAGAACACCTTTTAACTTCTTCGATTCGACCATGTCTTTATATGTGCAATTCCTACCAAAGAAACAATTTGTCAAAAATAATGAAAATTTCTACATTTGAACTCCTATATATCAGGAATACCTATGTAAGCAAATCCAACTTGTGATAAGTTTATGCATTTTTATACAAATGGGGGAATTCAATCACTTACAGACGATTGGAAAACGATATTTTGCACTTTTTTCAGAAATAAACGTTAAAAATTAAGGAAACATGTAGGCTAAAATACTTTTTTGCGCCACAAATATTTTTATAATTTACTCCTTTACAATTCCTAGCTTTTAACTTGTATCCCCTACGTCAGGATTTTTCACAGGAACCTTTTAACTTTGAAAAGCGTCGAAATCTGCGTTTGGACGCCGTAAGGAAGAACGGTCGAAATAGAACCAACTACTATGAAAGTACTTAAATTCCTGGGTATCAATTTTCGTGGATTGGAAGTAAACTCTTATTCGTGGATTCTTGAACTCGTGGTTTAAAAACAATCTTTATTAAAAGCAATGTGTAATACACAGATCGTTGGGACTTAATTTCGTGGTTTGCCTGACCCACGAAAACCTCGAAATTGGTACCCCACGAATAATAATACTTTCACAGTAGTTATTCTACTCAGGCATTGTAAATCTGGTGTGAAAAATTCAAAAACTTTTTTTAAGTGAACATGTACATTTAACGGGAGTATGAATAAATAGCTTCAGTTGAGTATTTTCGTAGGTGACACTCTGCAGAGGGGCTCGCTCGACTTTTATAAAAAGATAGTTAAGTTGAATGCACATCTAGGAAGTTGAAACCCCTTTGTCTTCACCAGTCAATACGCCCCCTCTTCCAGGAAAAAATGGATCCTTTGCTTGTCATTAAAGTATTGTGTTTGTTATGAATAGAATTATTATGTTTTCTATGACATTTTATGTCTAAATTAAAATTTGTTTTTGCCTACAAAAACGATGTCTCCCCCCGTTTCCCCAAAAAGTTCCAACTTCAAAAGGCCCTTACTCCCAAAAAAATTTGATGATCAAATTTTCATGGTAATATGCACAACTACATATGGTGTCCTTCCTATATACCAAGTTTCATTGAATTCCGTTCAGTAGTTTCAGAGGAGTTGCGCTGACAAGATGATAAATGAGGATTTTCAGCAAATTTCTAAGTTCAAAGGGCCATAACTCCCAGAAAAATTTGAGGATCAAAATATTTCCTGGTAATATGCACAACTACATATGATGTCCTTCCTATATACCAAGTTCGTTGAGTTTCAGAGGAGTTGCGCCGACAAGATTTTCAGCAAATTTCTAAGTTCAAAGGGCCATAAGTTCCACAAAAATTTTAGGATCAAAATTTCCTGGTAATATGCACAACTACATATGGTGTCCTTCCTATATACCAAGTTTCGTTGAATTCGGTTCAGTAGTTTCAGAGGAGTTGCGCTGACAAGATGATAAATGAGGATTTTCAGCAAATTTCTAAGTTCAAAGGGCCATAACTCCCACAAAAATTTGAGGATCAAAATTTCCTGGTAATATGCACAACTACATATGATGTTCTTCCTATATACCAAGTTTCGTTGAATTCGGTTCAGTAGTTTCAGAGGAGTTGCGCTGACAAACTTTGTGACGGACAGACGGACAGACGGACGGACGGACACGACAAAAACAATATGTCTTCCCACAAAACTGGGGGGAGACATAATTATAAAAAAATATATACAACCCAAACATTAATGGTGCTATTGATCAATGTTTGTAAACAACAATCATGTACATGTATATGCACTTTATTACTATATATGAGTTGATTTTGTAAGAACTATTCCTTCGTGAGTTTCTTTACTTTGTGATACTGCCTGAAGGTAAATCATTGACTACTGTAAAATCCTACAAGACAAAGTTAAAATAAATTTAAATTTGATGAATAAAAATTAAATCAAATAAGTTGGAAGTGAGTGAGACTCTTAAAAAACTTTTTTTTCTATTTTGATAGTACAT